>VUQR01013260.1:0-29218 GCA_015108515.1 Hemichromis elongatus | reverse complement strand
CAGAAACATTTAATTATCTCTGACACTGAAGGGTGAGGTAAGAGGTCAGATCTGTCCTCTGTGCATGTGTGTATGCATGCATGTGTGTGTGTGTGTGTGTGTGTGTGTGTGTGTGGACAGAGAAAAAGGACGAGATCACAGTGTCAATGAGCCGAAAATCACACTGTAAGTCAAGCCTGTGGTCTTTCATTGTGACCTCTCCTGAAATTGAGTAAAGGTCAAGCTGACACAGGCTACTTGTCTGGCAGCAACACATGGCCAGTTAAGTGCCTTGGGGATCTTTTTAAAGCAGAAGAAAGGAGACCACTTGACATTGTACAAGCATTAAAAAAAAACGTTTTTCCGTTTTTAAAAAAGAATTCTAGAGTGAATAAAATGAAAAACTTCCCCTCCTGAATAGCTCCTTGCCATTCAGGCATCTGGTGCCCACAGGTATAATGTCTATAATCATTCTTTTTTTTTTTTTTTTCTTTTTTTTTGCATTGCTTTGAAGAAATGGAAAAAGGAAATTACAGACTGCATTTTACAAAACTGTGTAATGATGCAGGGCTTCAAAATAAATGTAAATGCTTGTTCATCACAGGTTTCGTACTAAAAAAGTTTTTAAAAACTAAACACATTAAGATCCATTTTGTGGCTCACTTGGAAATAATTTGTTACAAAAACGATGGTCCCCAGAGGATGAATCGCGCCAGAGAAATGTGTACTTCCTTGACGTTCACATTAGTGATCTTCGGGGAAATGGCTTAACTTGAATTCAATGGACATATTTAGTAATTCACAGGTCCCTCAAATTACGTTAAGCTATCATTTTTTTATCTACCATCCTGGTCAAATTTCTACTCTGTATTTTTATACTTTTTTAAAAAAGTAATTGATAAGCTGCACATTTGCCGGCTGTACCTAGATATTAGAGGCCTGAACTTCTGGAATTATCACTATAATGCTCAGTAACTTGGTTTAACAGCTGTTATCAGCAGCTTGCTTCAGCTGACATTCTGTTTTTGTTTTCTCAGCGGGGATGCAACATGACCCCCCAGTTTCAACATCGAGCATTGTTTGAACACTTTAAAAGAGTGTCTCTGTTCCAAACTAGACAATTTCATGCATATTCTATGTTATTTTTGCTCTGTTCTTCACACCAACCGTAAAAACTATAAACATGCTTTGAGCAAGACAGGCTAGGTAGCTTTGGCATTAACTTTGTTTCATCCGTGACTATTAACAACTTCCACCAGAAATTAATGTCCTCTAGTAGGCATGTTGTCCTTAAAAGCATCTTTGTGCCTTTTCTTTGAAGCTGTCTTCAAAGACTCTTTGATTATTTTCTTTCATAGTGTCCTTTTAGAATTGTTTTGCTGCCAGCAACAGCTTCACAAAGCATCCTCTTTTAGGGATTTTCACAATAAAGTGTGTGTATTTGTGTGCGTGTATATAATGGTTGTTTGGCAGTGATGAATATTCAGCTTGTAAGTGATAGTCAATAGCCTTTCTCTCCAGATATTTTTCTTCTGTAAGCCAATGTGGTCTCATCTCTGACATTCAAACTGTAACAGCCTGTTTATCTTTTCCATTCCGCAGTTACAGCCACAATAATATGATTTGCCCATGTTTTCAATAATTAATTTTCTGGATGGTGACTCTGCTCTTTCCCTATGCTGTCCCTGAGGCTGTCTGTGCTTGCTTTCATCCCTCTATCACTCCTCTCTGACATCCCTTGCTCTAGAACCTCTCTGAGGCCAAATAGTAAGATCACAAGGAATGTTCACAAAGCATAGAGGGAAGATTGTAATGTCCTATTGATATCTTTGTCTTTAGTTTTGTCTATCTCCCTCTCTTTCTCCCTGTCTTATTTTATTTCTAACCCTCCAAGGCAAAAGAGAAGAAACACCTTTTTAATTAGTGTATCAAAGTCTAAAAGTGGTGCTAATATTTCTAATAGGAGTTGTGAATTTGTCCTTTGGGAATGATTTTTGGAGCTCTTGTTTATTTAATTTCAAGCTTATTTGTTATTAGAAGAAAAGAAAAGTGGTTAACACGTTTGCCTAACAAGCCAAAGATCCCTGGTTTGACCCCAGGTGGAAACACATCACTTGGGGGGTTGTGTGAGGAAGGGGCATCTGATGTAAATGTCTGCCATATCAAATATGCAGAGCTACCTGCTGTGACCTCTAGTGAATAAGGGAGCAGCCGAAAGTAGCTTTTTATCTGAGGAGCACAAACAATGGCGAGCAACTGAGAAGAGAATGGATCCATACACACAGGTTACTAAAAATACGTGGCTGACCCATGTAAAGCTCAACAGCAATTAAATTGAGGTCACGGTCTGTTCTCTGACAGGGCTTGCTGGGATTGTGGCCTCTGCTATTGGACTCTATCTTTATTACCCAATCACTGCACTTCACCCTGGCATTCATCCAGTATTAGAGGACACAAGAGGAGTGTTTTATCTTTCACCTCTTCTTTTTTAAGAAGTTTTACCTGCCTCTTAAGGAACATTAAAGTTTAAAAAAAGGGAACAAAAAGTCTTGCAAAGACAAAAAAAAGGGAACAAATAGGGTCATTTACTGTCAGCTATAATTGTGATAAAATTTTACAGCCACAAGTACAATGTGCTTTTCTGCCAGGAAGGGTTGCAGCAATTAAGTAGCTAAAATTTATGAATGGAATTGGATTTCCTGGAAAATGAGGACACTGAGGACATTAAACCTCCATATCTGAAAGTTTAATTTTTAAATGATGACTACAACAACGCCATCACTTCACTACAGTTGCCAGTTTTTATCTGCTGAAATACAAAAGCAGGGAGTTTAAAATCACTGAAATCCTCCTCCTTTATCCCACAGGGAATATTCCTCTAAACCAGGGATGTCAAACTTTTGATCTGTGGACCACCAAAAGGTTCAATCTGGACCACCAAAGTGTGAAAATTGCAGAAAAGGAGGGAATAATTTAGAGCAATTATAGTTCAGAAGGTAGAGCAGGTTTTCCACTAATCAGAGGATTGGCCAAAGTGTTTTTGAGAAAGGTACAGGTTCCTAAAAGTATGTACATCAAAAGGGTTTGTGCTGAGAAAAGCACCGTATGCAAAGTAATGTGTAAATATGGCTTTTTGTGGATAACAGTAAAAGAAAATTCTAAAAAGGCAGTCTGTTTACCTTTTTTTTTTTTTTTTTACTTTTTCTTTTTTTTAAAAATGCATAAATTCATGAGTTTGGTTTTCCAAACTATTTCTTCTGAGATAGCGGTCTGAATTATTGGCAGCATGCAGGTAGTATTACAGCCTTGTTACTGAAAGAGACATCACCCATGGCTTGCCATACAACACCGAAGTAATGTGGTTGAGCCAAGAAACAGTGCCAGGAGTTTCTTTGAGTTACATCAGCGGCGAGTAGGATCACAGACTGAATGAATGTGGAAAAGCTGAGACTTATTGTTATAATTGGACACCTTTCTTGAGATGTCAGGAAAGGTTAATTATCATCTGTTTTTATAAGCAAATAAATTATTAAAGGCAAATGTTTTCAGAATATTTGCATTAGTTTCTTCTGCTTTGGCTTTACTCTTACTGATCTGAACAATACTCAGTTACTGTTAATGATTATGCATCTAATCTATAATTATTTGAAATAATGGCTTATAGCAATAGAACTTTCTGAAATGTGACAGATAAGTACGAGACCCTCTGTTATGGATATTCATAGACTTGTGCACACATGTATGAAAAAAAAAATATACTGCATCTTTAAAAGCTTACCATATAAGCACCAACTGAATCGCTACAGTCATAATTCAATTCTTTTGTCAGTTATATAAAAGCAGAAAGATGGTATTTGAGAGATACTATAACAATATATAACACAGTGAACAGAGTGATGGAAGTATTTGAGTTTTATTATTATGGCTCCTGAAAATTAATGCGTGAGGCATTTATTAAAACTAGCGTGCACAAAAGACGTGCCGCTTAGACAAAGCATTAACACAATGATTTATGTGTATGCTGAGAGCTTATTAATCTCTCACAGATAGACATATATGCGCATTATTTATACATGAGCTTAAAGAGGTTGACTTTGATCTTCATGTTCACTCAGTTGAGCTTATCTTTCCTACTATGATGCAGCACAACATTTGATTTCAGCAGGGAATGTGTTCTCTTTTATGTGTTTGCTGTGCTCTCTGAGCGTGAGCTACCAACCAGGGAGTATATTGATCCGCACCACACTATATAAGAGCAGATCTGACCAGATGGGAGTAGGGTTGATGTTGGGTTTGCAGTGTTCAAAGCACTACAACAGCCATGCATTGTTTATGTATGTGTAGGCCACGAGATTCTCAAAAGCAGATTATAAAAGTCATAGAGTTTGTCTGTCAGGGGAAGCTCAACTTTGCCGTTATTGTACACTTTAAAAGGCCAAATTCGCCAAATTGAATTGATCACAGTGTATTCATTCAAATTCAATGCATTTTGAAATGCAAATATGGAAAAATATGACGCCACAAGCAGCACAAACTAGTGTTTATATACAAACAAATGTTTGAAAAGGACAGAAAAAAATAAATATGCCCATCTTGAATTCAAACGGAAGCCATTTGTTAATGATCTGCAGGCATCTTGTGTCTTCTTCACCCTCAGCTACAGCTCTGCCAGCTCTTCCATCTGTCTCGCCCCGACAGACTGGTAACCCTTCACCCGAGGGTCATCAGTCATCCCTACATATGGCCAAGGACAATGGCTAAACAAATTAGTAGTTGTGTCTGTGAGTGAGACTGTCGCTCTCGTGCAGAAACTGTTAACACAAAGAATACGCACATGATTTGCTCCATATTTGTAAAGGAAAGCGTGGTTTCTCCACCAGGCGGTGTCATACAACGAATCGCATTTGCTTCATGTGAGGAGGGCCAGATTTTTTTGCACTTTCTAATTCTTTGTCATTGGAGAAATTCATAACCACAGCAGAGAGTTTGTTTATTTACAAAAATGGGGTAAAAATTGAAATTGAAAATTGAATTGAAATTGAAAACTGTAAAGTAAAATGACTTTTAGTAAGTGCAGTATGATCGTTACTTGTGCATTTCGACTAAGTCATACTTGAGAAAAGAAAAAGGAGAGACTCCTATTGAGGAAAGTGAAAGAGAGGTGGCAAATGTGCTGCAGTGCTCCTGCATTACAATTGATTGGCTGGTTTAACCACCAGTGCTGCTCACTCAAGCTTTAAATAGATGGATAAAACTCTCTGTCACCCAGCACTCTTTTATTCGCTTCTTCTCTTCCCTGCCTTCTCTCTGTCCTCTTTATCCTGTCATCTTCCCTTCTCTTTTGCTCTCTTTTTTTCTTTCCTTTTCTTAAACTTTGATCCTTATCTTGGCTGCTATTTCCTTCACCTTCTCCCACTTTCTCTGTGATTTTTTTCTCTTCCCTTGCTTTTTTCTTGTCCTGGTTCCACTTAATTTTATCTACTGCAATTCTTCACCTATCTCTATTAAAAAATACTTGCATGCACCAGCTGAATATCCTTGTCTCTATAAAGTGACTTCTTACTGCTTACTACATGAAACTTACATATGATGCGATGCTGTATGATTGGGAGTATTTAGGTGAATAAACTCTCTCCCTCCCTTATTTGTATGTGTGTGTGTGTGTGTGCGTGTTTTCCAATTTATCTAAGAGGGAGGTTTCCCAATTATCCTAAATTGTCCTCCAATCCTCTGTTAACCAGGTACCTATCCACCCCCTCTTCCCTCCATCCTTCCTCTGTCGCTTTCTCCTTGTTTCCTTCATCTCTCATTTCCTTGCGGTGGTAATGCCGTCTTTCAGCTAAGTGAAATAAGATGGGTTTCTTCCAGTGCTGATAGATGGAGGTGAGGACAGGCCCCCAAATCAGCAGGCAAAAGAAGCACACTGCACAACAGACAGCTATCAGGAGGGAGGTTGACCTTCCATCTCTGCATTCTGGAGATTACAAGAGGCCATGCAGGCTTATAAATGTATTTTTGCATCTGTGTATGCGTTTCACGCATTGTAAGGAGGGAAAAAAAACGCGTGCTGCTCATTTATGACAGATGTCTACAGGGTACTATGAATCTCTTTCCTTGAGAGTATCTGAGCTTCACCATCTTTAGTGTTTGCTTTGTACGTTTTCCTCTGAGATAAAGAAAGCTCTTCTATAATATATGACAGCTCCAGATATATCATAGTAGCACATGTTTACAATTTATATACATAGTTGTTTTATATATTTTCCCCGAAGATTGTTGAGATTGCAGCACCGTGTTCGGACTTCTGGACAATTTAATGATGATTAAGTGTAATGCAAAACGTAGCGCGGTGTGTGATCAGGTCGGAAACTACTTGATGTTGGCATCAGACACCAGCTGTGGCTCAAACACAACCCATTAGTTTCTTAATGGAGACAAGGCCACTCTTGTTTTATGATGTTAGCAGCCACATGGTAATGACTTGTACATAATGCAGGGCTTTGATCTATACACTTTGTACTCACTCTTAATTAACTTAGGATTTGAAATCATTTTTTGCCACTCACTGCGGGGACAGCATGTAGTCTCTGTATGTGGTTTAAAAACCTGTTTAATAACCGTCTTTGATCTCATTTTATTAGCTTTGTCTCGTCACTCGGGTTTGTCCATTTTAAGGGCTTTCATCTTTCTTTTATACATATCTGGTACAGACTGTGTAATTGACAGAATTACTATGACCACTAGTCCAGAGTGCACTGGCTGATGCTGGTCTGCCTCTCTCACTCCATTTGTGCTAAAAGCTCTTGTCTCTTTCTTTTACTCCCACTGTCGCTTTCACCTCACACGCCTCCTATGTTTTGTTTTTTTTCCCCTTTTCCTCAGTCTGTCAAATGAAAGCGGGTTTGTGCTGTTAGCCTAGTGTGAAATGACACAATGCTCAGAGTCAATGAGCTGCTTTGATCTTTTGTCATCTTGGACACCAGCCAGCTGTGCCTGGCTGCCACAGCAGTAATGTCACACTGGAGATTGATTTGGAGGAAGATGGGGTTGACGCTCGGAGAGAATAGTCCTCATTAAGCAGCTCACAACGCAGAAAACTCAACGTTTACTTCATACCTTTTACCATTCTTCTCCTCTGTCGTTTTCTCCAACTCATTATTTTTCTGCCTGCTTCAGTTAGTAGAACATAAGAGCCCACCAACTGTAAAACCAAAAGAGGAGCTTCATGTTTTGCTGCATCAGTTTTCACTGCATTGTGCTGATGCTCCTGTTCTACATGTTTCTGATAAATTATTCTTTGCAGCTCAGAGATGAAGTTTGTTTCTGCCTTTCTCATTTTTAGGATCAGATGCCACCAAGGATCCGTGCCTGAAGGTTCGCTGTCCTCCTCACAAGATCTGTGTCAGTCATGACTACCAGACGGCGATCTGCACCAATCACAAGCAGCCAGGTCACAGGTAAGAATCAGCTATTGTGCTTTGCAAAAGTCTTCAGCCACGCCTTATTTCTACATGTTTTGCAAGGGAAAAAGCTTGAAAGTCAATATTTTGTACAACCACCTTTATTCTTCAGCACAGCCCGAACTCTCTCAGGCAAGATTTCTTGTACTTTTAGTAACTGTTGGAAATAGTTGTTCAGGTTTCTTGAAGGACATTCAAAGCTCTTCTTTGGATGTTGTCTACCTTCTGTTCTATTCTGTGTCAAGATGATCCCACACTGCTTCAATATTGTTGAGGTCTGGGAAGGGGAAACCATGATTCCACTGTGTGGAACAGTATGAGGTCTGCTTTCTGCTATATTAGGAGTGGCTTTCAGGTCATTGTCAGACTGAAAAATCAAACATTTCCCAGTTACTTTCCAGATGGTATTTCACGGTGGATCAAAATCTGTCTATAGAGTACGACACACACACTTTGCGTAAGGTTCAGGAAACCGTTTTATTGACATTCGCTTTCAATGCACCAATCAGTCTTCCTCCAGCTCACCCCTCGCGTCCACCCGACTCTCCCATCACTATATAGGGAAAAGGAAAAAGGAGCACTGTCAACAGCCAATCACCACCTGACGCACCTGCCTCCCGGTACGGCCCCGTTGAGCTCACTGCACCACTCCTCCCCTGCAGCCGAGCCAGGGACCACGCCTCCGCCACACTGTCTTTACTGTTAAAATAGTTTTTGGCTAAGTTGCCTGTTATGTGTAGACACAACAGTGGTTCCTTGAGTTGGGGGCCTTTTTAATGCTTGAACGCTTTGTTGTTAAGTGGTTTAACAAACGCAGAAACAGATACAAGGACTGGAGTGAAAATTAGTGAAAAAGCAGCCAATGTGTAAGAATTGCTTTGAAAGACCTTCAGAAAGGTGAAGACCACTTTAAAAAATTATAACAGTAATAATAATAATGGATTGCATTTATATAGCGCTTTTCAAGGCACCCAAAGCGCATTACAATTCCACTATTCATTGGCTTCTTATAACAAAGCATGAAAAATGAGAGGTTTTTTTTTTTATGTTTCTTTGTCTTTAACAATGGCCAGAATCTAAATTACACCTAAGAATAATGTGAAGCTTAAAGAAATCCTAATACAGAGAAAAATACTGGAGTGAGCTTGTACCTTTTGATGAAAGGGACAGACTATGACGATGTGAATCTCCAACATACTCTGTTGCAGTCTTTACAACACATCAGAAACAGGTTTGTGAGTATCAATATGATAATGCAACGTTATTTGTGTTTTTCAGCATTTTCGAAAGCCTTACTGTCTCTGTCATCTACAAAAGAGCAAGAGCGGGAGTTTGGATTAATGCTTTTCTCACTCGTTAAATCAAATTCTTACTATTTAGCAAGAGTAAAAAGCTAGAACTTATATCTTTTAAAGTGCTATGCCAAGTTCAACTTCAATATCCTAACTACCTGCAAGGCAGTTTCAGCAAATTACATCAGGCAAAAGCAAACAAGCATCGTTTTGTGTTTTGTGTATTAGCACTGTGTAATAACTCAGCGTGCTTCGATGACAGACATTCACTTACATATTCCCAACACCAATTAATTTTAATCACACTATCTGTTTGCTCTGTCACCACCCAATTTGTTTGTGTTTTCAACCATTGCCAATTTTAAGGGTTTTCAATTTTTCAGTTCAAGAAGCATTTCTTCAAGAAGACATCAGAATATTCCTCTGTCTCTGTCTTGGGTTTAATTGATTTCCTCAAGTCATTAGCTCCTAAGAATCTTGACTATAATCCTTTCTTTCCCTACTTTTGTATTACTTTAATTACAAGTGCTATTTTCTCTCTAATGTGACAAATTATTCACCTGGACTGCGAATTTTCATTCAAACAAGCTTTTGACATTAATATGTATATTATTTTGAATCTATTTAAGTTCAAATTGTTGCACTAATTCGCATAAAACTGTGTCCTCCAAGAGGCCAAGTCTAAACATATTGTGTAATAATTTACACAGTTATGAAGTATGTTCTGTTTATCTAGATTTTACTCACTGCTTCCCTGTAAACATCACACACAAAAATCCTAATGCAAATTAATTTCCTTTTCTAAACAGTGGTCAACACAGAAATCCCAAGCACCATTTCGTCTTCCTCTTCAAACTGAAAGATTTTAGTATAGAACTGACTTTTCTTATTGGGTGATAATATTTAGCTGCAGGCTTGAATGTCTACATTAGCAACCAAGCTGTAATTCAAAAACCATTATGGAGGCTGGGTTATAATTTTTTGCCCCATCTGTCCTGCTGTGACGGGGTTGTACTTATGTCAAATCAGAAACTTTACAGACTACAGTATCTTGGAAACTCTCAGTGGGTAGCTGAAATGCATTGCTAGATGAGGGAGATAAAGATCACTTTCTTTTGTCTGTTTGAGATGGAAAAATCGCTACTGTCTTGTCTTCTAATAAAATGGTTGGGAGATAGATGAGGGGAAGCGTTAGCCTTTGTGATGAACTTTTGTCTTAATTTAGCAGATGGTATGGGTTATTCTTCAGTGCTGTGTGCATGCCTGTTGCACTTTAGCAGCATTAAGTGTTGCTCAGTTTGTTGGGCTCTTAACATGATTTTATAATGCAATAGACTTAAATGTACATTACTGGGAAAAGTCTTGAACGAGACCTCATTTTTGTATATATTTTGATTTGGAGGAGCCAAAAGTAATCAGGAGCAATAGTTATCCAGGCTTTCTGTAGGTCTTTCTAAGTTTTGCTGCAGTTTGATAGGCATGAAATAGTGTTGTTTTTTTTTTAGTTTAGGAAACTGGATGAGTAGAGAACAAAAAAAGGAAGTCACAGGCCTGAGAAAACTATCTACACCGGATGAACAGTATAGATCCATAAGAAAGACCTGATGCATGACCTAAGAGATGAATATGGCCTTCAGTCGATTCATCTACTGTTCGCTGAAACCTCATCAGAAGTGATCTCAGTGGAAGGATAGCTGTCAAGAAGCTACGCTTAAGGGAGTAAAATGGGGGAAAAGGCTGAGGCATGCCAGATTGCACAAGAAGTGGTTGAAAATCAGTGGTAACAGGTCTTACATGGTGATGAATTCAAATTTGACATTTTTAGCTTAGATTCTTGTCAATATGTACGGAGGAGGTCAGGAGAGAGATACCACAGTGAGCGTCTAGAGCCGTCTGTGGGACACGATGGAGGCTCTGTGGAAGTGAAGACTATTTACTAACTTAGAAATTAGAAAAAAAATCTTCTCTCAGAGAGGTCAAATAAATTTGGTCATAGCAAATATTGATTTTCAAGCTTGTTATAATTGTACACACTCTGTTTTTTTATCTTATACTGTATTAACATGTAGGTTTGCACATGTTTTAATAAATGTGAGGTGGCTCAAGATTCTTGACTAAATCTTCTCCTTTTATTATCTTGCTCTTGTTCGGTGGTTTGTTGCATTTTTTGTTTTTTTATAAAAAACATTCTTTTTTCATTTAGGTCATAAATGTTTTCCACTCTAATCCTTTGACCTTTGGATTGTTCACTTATTTGAAAGCTGTGTGTCGTGTCCATTTAAATTTGAAAATATTTTTGCATGTTTAAGGATGTTTCCCAACCATTTTTTATATTTAGTGTCTTTTTTTGTAGTGTCTGTATATTTAATTAAGGTGTTTAATTCATAGTTGGATCAATTAGCCAACTATTATTTAGTTCCTGTGTATGCTGTACGGGGAACATGAAACTGTTGACCAGAAAAAATATTTGTGAAAAAGTTTGTGTGTTAATATTCCACTGGGTTCCAGTTTTTTTGGTTGGGTTTGGTTTTTGGGGGGTTGGAATTGATTTTTTACTACTTTCATATTCTTGAATATTTTATACAAATCAGATATTCACTTGGTCAGAGGTGTTCTCAAAATTGAGAAAAATTACAGAAATTTACAGAATTTTCAAGAGTCTCTTCATCTCTATTATCTGCTTGATAGATCAGGAGGCAGCCGGTGTTCAATGAGAGCACTTAGACAGAAATTGCTGCAAGATTTGGATCAAACGTAATTATACTGCTTATTGAAAGGGACTTCTCAGAACAATGAAAAACTGCTCCTTCTGACTCTGACAAAAAAAACTGAATTATAATCATTACAATAATTTCCCTCTGCACATAAATGTTGTTATGCAATATACTGTTTGTACTACTAAAAGTTTGGCTTCTGGCTCTGTGTAATGTTTTACTTTGTATGTCAAAAGTCAAACCTAAAAATGTTTAAAACAGTTTTTAATGTATTTTTCTTCCCCAGTGTGAAACCTAGGAAAGGCAGTGTAGGCCACAAGCATAGGCTTGAAGCTGGTGCTCATGGGAAATGCAGGCTCTGCTCAGCCCTCCAGTCAACTCCTGTTTGTGGTTCTGATGGGCACACTTACTCCTCCGAGGTGAGACATAACTCTGTTAACATTATTGAAATATGAGCATCAATAGTTTTGATGCTCATAGTCAATGTACTTATGATGAACAATGAAATTCTTCATCAAATTCATCAGTCTTCACCTTTTCTTCCTACCCAGATGCCTCCACTGCATTGATTTAATTTGAATCCTATAGCCTGTGAGGCAAATTGCTCAGAACATCACATTGAAGTCACTGGGCATTTTGGAAAAGCTGTTCCCACATTGTCCCATGCATTTTTTCTAGCCACTAACTCCTACCTGCAAGCTCCTCCTGAGCTACATAACATTGCACATAGCCACAAACTCACCATGTAATTAGAAAAGACGTTTCACGGTTTAACCTTTGGGATAAGTCAAGAAGTAAGTGAATAGAAGAAGTTAGGGCTGGGAGAGGTAAAGATCAATATCCAGGGGCAGAAAATGCAGTAAAGAAGTGAGTCTCCGTCCTTGGTATAACACACTGTAGATTCTTATTGATGTCTATGTTCATCCTACATTCTTGTCCTTGTGTTCAACCCCTTGATGTCAGGGGTGAAACACAGTAGAATACACAGAAACCATAAAACATAATGGACAGTTGAGACCGCACTTTAGTGTCTTACACAGCTAATTCAAAGTCTTAATGACAACTACTGGCAAAATGCAGCAATCTGGGAGCTGAAGATTTTTTGTGATTTTCGCTGTAATGTATTTCAACATTTCAGTGAGGCACTTACCTTAACAGCACAATTTTGTCTGATGAGACATAATCAATAAAAGTTGAGCAGTGTATGTGTTTGTGTGCAGGAAAATTTGTTGGACATCCCAACATCAAGAATGTTAATCTCCTCAGCTCATTTGGAGGAGAACTCACTTCAGGACATACTCTGATCCTAACTGAAACGATATTTGGTTTGTGAATGCTGTCTAAAATGGAGAGGTTGAAGTCTTTCTCTGATATCGCTTTTTGCATTTGTTGGGTGCTGTGTTCTCATTAGCTACTATTCATGAAACTATGTTTCATCAAGATTGGGCCATTCGTCTAGAAGGAGAAGGGAACATACATGCTTACATTTATACATTAATCCTTATAGCACGGTGTCACTGTGGTTGAGGTGTCCTGTAGATACAAATAGCCTCCATAAACTTCCATTTATATTATAGTTAGAGAACCTCCATCTATACATTTCTTTAACCACACTGTTTCAGTTCAGGACTGAAAAGAGAATTCAATTCTATTTAATTTTCTTTATATAGTAAAAAATCACAACAACAGTCACCTCAAGGTGTTTTACATTGTAAGGTAAAGACCCTACGATAATACTGTACAGAGAAAATCACAACAACCACATGACCCCCAATGAACAACCATGGGAAGGAAAAACTTTTAAGAGGAAATCTCTGGCAGAACCAGGCTTAAGGAGGCGTACTTCCTGCATGCACATCCTTATGTTTTGTTGACCCATGCACCTACCCAGACATCCTCCTCCTTTACTGCACCAGCCAAATCCACACCTACACCTCCAACCAATCAGTGTGACACAAACTGCGATTATCAAAGTCTGTGCCCTGACCCGCAGAAGTTGGGACGTAGGCCTCGCTAATGACCTACCTACCTGTCTGTGAGCTGGGACTGAGCTGAGGAGGAGACGTGTTAAAGGCGAAACAAGAGGAAGAACAAAAAGCCGAGGGAGGGCTAGGAAATCCCTCCGCTCTCTGTGGTAATTTAGTTGGAGGGGTTCAGTTAGCTGCTGGAGTGATGGGTCCCTGTGGCCCAACTTAAACTCTGCTCACCAGTGAGCTGCTGGTCTCAAGCTTATTCATGTTTTATTATTACATTACATGCCTCCCTCATCATAACCACACACACTCTCTCACACACACTCAATATCCTATTAAGAGGACAGTGCTCTTATCTCCTGAGAGGCTTCGGCCCACTAAGTTAAATCCATTACTTACTTCCTCTTAAATCATCCTTTTTCCTCTCCTCTCCTCTCCTCTCCTCTCCCCTCGGCTCCTCTCCTCACCTCACCTCTATTTTTACTTGACCAAGTCAGGTGTTAAAATACTGTTTCATCAAAACCACATTAACCCCAGGAGAGAGACAAACATAAAGATTCATGGTGCCTCTCTCTCTCTGACAATGACTGGGGGAGGACATCCATTTCCCCGACCCTCCAGTCCTACCCGCCTCTCTCTCTTTCTCTTTCTCCGTCTTCCATCCACACACAGCTAATTCAATATGTTGAAAACAGGACAGAGCACTGTTCCTTTGTCAACAAATTTCATTAAGCAACATTAGCGGCGCTATCAAAGAGGTGACAGGGAGGAAATGATGGATTCGAATTAGAACGTGGGAAATGAAAGTGCTCGAAGGATAAGGCTAAGCCTGTGTAAGGCGTGATATGTGTATAGATGTTTATGCACCGTCATGGTCCCACTCTGACAAATCCTGTCGTCATCATCTCGCAAACAGAATTTACATATCTCATTTCAGTTTTCATTATTCCTCTTGGAAGGGTCTGGTAATTGGATTTTTTTTTCCCTCCAACTAGTCCAAACAATTTCTTACCCCTCACTTACCTGAAATGAGATTTATGCTGTTAAATTACATTCAGAAGTAGTCCATCTTGCTTTTTGTGTTGCATTAGGTTTGTACTGCAGTGAATAATAGAATGTCAATGGGAATCTCAGGTTCTAATGGCGTGTCTACATGATCGCCTAATGCACATATCTGTTCATCAAAGATAAACGACCAATCCTGTATCAGCAAATCTTTTCCATAATCAGCTCAAATAGGAAATATTCACATTTTTGCTTTCTTGTAATTACATATATAGAATAATAAACCAGCATGGTTTAAACATACCTGCTGAAGACAGCCTTGATTACGTGTTTTCACCTCAGGTAATATCCAGTTCCCACATATTGCAACTCAATACAAATTCTACAGGAAACTCTCACTCCCTGATGTTTGCCAAATATTCCAAAGTTCACACTTGTTTGCGTGGTTTGCAGGAAAATGTTTTAGCTGATAGTTACCAGTTCAGTCAGGTCAAAGGTGTAGATTCAAGGCAATATCTTGAACTGAAAGTGCTGGTGAGGTCAAAATGTTGCCTCCTTACACTGCAGGAAATCGTGGGGATCTTTAATACACCCGTACACTCTGGTTTTTATTTTTATTTCTTTCCTGCAAACTTGTGATTTCATCAATGGCAGCTTGTTGTCTTACACTCTACATAGCGCTTCCAAGGCCACAGGAGACATTATACAACACACAGATTAATTTATTACATTTAAATATAGTATCTCAAGTTTAAGAAAAAAATGTTTGAAGGATTTTGTATTGCTCGTGTTAGGAATGAGGTTTAAATTTCAAGAGTAGAGTTGAGAATAAAGTGGAAATGTTGACCATAAGGTCAAGTCCATTGCCAGCTATTTCACTTTGCAAAATGAACTATTCAGTGTTTTGTTTTATTCTGCACCATCTCGTCAAAGCCCTTATACTTATCACTACACTGTGTAACAAATTTATCCTCACAAGCCCAATTTTTGTCTTTTAAATTTCAGCATTTTTTTAATTAAAAAAAAAAAAAGTTTTTATTCTCAAAGTTTTGACATCCTTCTCAAAACCCAAAACAACACAACAAAAATCTAGTGTTTCCTTTTTGCTCTTGTCACCAGTGATCTTGGGAATTAGACCCTGAAAAAGACCTTTGTGGTTTGTATTTTACAGTGTAAATTGGAGTTCCAGAGCTGCCTGTCTGGGAAGAAAATCTCAGTGAAATGTGATGGGCTATGCCCCTGCTTGCCCGGTCAGGAGCTCAGCAAACCACTGCACAATGGCGAGAAGGCTGGTGAGTACTTAACCTGATAGTCAACTATCCTGGTTTACGGTCAGTTCTTCTTTATTTCGGCGGTTACCTAGTTAGTCTTGTTTGCCTTATTTGAGCTTTAAGGGATGGATAAAGCTAGATTCTTGACAAAGAGCTGAAGAAGATTATCTGCATTTTAGCAATTTTCAGCTTCAGAAGCGCTCCACTATATCTCACCAGACACACAAAAAAAATCCTTTTACTGGTAATCCCTCAAACTCTCTGGTGATTCAAGGTGTTTCCATCCTTTTCCTGTCACCCCTCTCCTTACTTATGTTATTTTCTTCCCTTACCGTCCCATCACCCCCACCCATTCTCTGACAGCTGCAGGGATCAGTGATGGAGTGAGTGTGTGTGTGTCTTATTGTTTGTCATGGAAATAGGATTTCAGCAGATGGATGGAGAGATTCTGGTGGAGAAATGCAATCTAAAGGAAAGCAGCAAAGGAAAAGGATGGATTGTTATCGTTACAGACTTCCTCTCTCACAAATAGGGGATTGGTGGAATGGTTTTACTTTGTTTAGTGTTGATCTATCTATCTATCTATCTATCTATCTATCTATCTATCTATCTATCTATCTATCTATCTATCTATCTATCTAATCTATGTAAGCTTCATACACAAATAAAACACATACTGTACTCTCAGAGGTCTTATCTAATTACTCTTTGATTGTGAAGCATTTGTAAAGCTCCCGAGGTTCATCAGGCAAAAAAGGAAAGTGTCTGCTAATTAATGACAACTCTTTCTTTATCTTCCAGTCTCGTCCATTAGCTTAAGCCTGAATGAATGGCGGGAACAGAAAGCGATGCGGTTACAGAGAAGTGTTTTAACAACTTGACTGCTGTCTAATTAATTCCCTTCTGTCTTTGCTCAATAAAAACTATAATTATGTGAGAGGGAACAGAGTGGATGAGTTTGTGCGAAAAAAGGAAATCTATTTCCAGATCTTGGACACTGTCAGCATTATTTTTTTCTGTCTGGCTTTCTGCTTTGACTCTTTTCACTAAGGTTTGTTTGTTTGTTTGTTTTTTTCTATTCCTATTTCCCATTTAAATCAGTTCATCTATGGTTTTGTCTTTCTGTTTTTATGAATCTCACTGTCCTTTTCAGCACAGCCTGTCCTAAAAACCATTCGTCAGATAGCAGGTCCAAATGTTTGTGCATTCAGAGGTGGCAGGGATGAGTGAAATGTTTGTCGTCTCCCAACCTGATAGAATCTCTCATTACATCAGCAACATAAAATGGTAAACAGATGGGGGTGGCAGTAGGTGAGGAAAACACTCTGCGTATGTGTGAGATTGTGTTCCTGTGGTAACAGTCAATAGATTGCATCAGGTTGATATGTGCAGTCATTCGACTGTGTTTACTGAGTTTGAACATTCATACCAGACTAGTAAATATCTCACTTCATTCACACGACACCTGCGTCTGTAACTGCAGGACCATAAGCATCACTTTATCAGTAAACAGTGCTGTTGTGTTACCACCCCTCGGTGTTTGCTTGTTTCAGTTTTGTTTCTACGCTTAGATTCAGACACAGGAAGAATGACAGATGGTGTGGACTGTACAATTGTTTATGCAGGCTATTATTTTAATATTCAGTCTAATTAGATTTAATGAAAAGGAATAGATGCTACAAGGGTTTTTGGGGGGGTTTTTTTCATTTTGGTTGCTTTGTCATATGCACAGTTATGAATGCTGGAAAATGCACTTATCATTAGATATACGGTGTTTTATAGATAGCAGCAGTGAGAGTTTGTCATCCTAGTATAAATGTTGTGTGTGTTTTAAGTGTTTTGCTTTTATCTGTGCTTTTATGGATTTTTCAGGTTTTAGGCTTTTTCTGTTTTTATTTAAAGAATATAATGGTGAAATGATGTAAAGGTGAAAAGGCTTTCTGCTCCATAAGAGTAAATATGTCATGGACCTGACAATTTCTTTGGTTGTTTATTTAAATCGTGTGCTTAACAGCTGAGACCTGTCTCAGGCACAGTGTTTACCTAGAAGCCATTTTAGTCCCTGTTCCTAAATCCAGTTATCAATTATCTTTACAGCAGTCGATAGGAAAATGATTGATAATCTGGAAAAGTCTGAGATTTTAGGACAAACTGTGCATATGTTTGATCCCATGCAGTTTGCTTATAAACCACACAAAGGGGGAGATGATGCCACAATAACCTTGTTGAACCTAACTGTTAAACACTTCTCATGGTATCATGGTCAACTACTGTTTGTTGAGTTTTCTTTGACCTTCAACACAATTCAGTCTCATTTTAATCAGAAGGAGACTGGCATCCCACAGGGATGTGTGCTTTTACCCTTATTTATTATCTGTTATCTATTATTTATTCTGTACACAAATATGTGTCAGTGCTAGGTATGAAAGCAGGCTCATTTTAAAGTATGAAGATGACTCTGTTAGTGATAGTCAGCTCCAGGATAATGAGCCCAACTGTGGTGCAGTACTTGATGATTTTGTTAAATAGTAATATAAGATCGCTGGCTTTAGAACATGTACTCATACACAAGAGATCACATCCATTAAGGGTCAGACGGTGGAATGTGTTCAGTCTTATGAATGACTTGGAGCAATTATTGATTCAAAACTCAACTTTGAAACAAACCGTGAAGCTGTGTGGGGAAAAAAGGCCATTGGCAGCTGTCATAGTCGAAGAAAATTTCTCATTTCCACTCTGATAAATTCATGCTGATGTTATCGCATCGTGCTTTTATTGAGACATTTGGTTTTTTTCCTGCATGTCATGGATTGGATATTATATCTATATAAAGCAGAAAACAGTCATGTTGTTGGATGGTTTAAATGACCGACTGGTGAGCTTCAGCTGGACACCGGCCTTTGGCTGGTTTGATTTTCTTTTTCTGATTGTTTTAAGTGTCTTTTTTTTGTTAAAATTGTGTAAAAGTTTTGTTATTGACTCTATAGTATTTGTGTAGTACAAGTTTGATCCCAGGATCCTGTTCCATCAGGAAGGGCATCTAGTATAACAAAAAAAAAAAAACAAATCTACCGCATCAAACACAAACTACCTGCTGCAGTGTGGAATAAGGGAGCAGCAAAAAGAAGCTTGCCAAACATCATTTAGTTGGCTCCAGTGTTAGAAAATCCACTATTTTTAGCTTTAAAGCGTCGGTAATTAAATCAAATGGGATTGCTTATTACTTTTGACTGGTATAAAATTACCGTGCAGTGTCTTTCTTGACAGACAGCAGAGTTTTGCTTCAAAGCTTTTTATTGCAGCAATGACTAAAGAATCACTTTGACCACATCTGTCTGTGCTAACACTCATGAAACAAGTTCACCGTTTATCGGATGTATTTTCCTAACGTGGCTTCACAAATTCACATACATAAGCTGTGGTGTTTGCAACGTATAAGCACAAACAGCAGAAGAACAGCAGGTTTTTTATAGGAAGAGCAAACTATTATAATAGAAAAATGCACAGTGGTTAAGTGCCAACACAGTTGCTGAAGCAGTATGTAAGTAACAGAAAAAACACTAAGCGTGTGTGCCCTAAGGACTTTAAGTCGTTCGTAACAAGGGAAAAGCACTGGATCAAGTCCATTTAAAACCAGGAGGCATATCTGCAAAAAAGAAGCAGACCATTTCAATTACACGACTTATCAGTATGTGGCGCCATCATTAAGGCTCCGGTATATCCAGCTATAATGACAATAGCATATTCCATTAAACTGATGTTATGCTTGCATCTTATAAGTCGGTGTGCGCCTGATTGTTTCAGCTGCAACACAGGAGGTATTGGATGCTCTGAAATCAAGTTTTAAAAACATATAACACATGATTTAAAATCATAAATAGACTTGCTTTTACTTTTATATGATATCAAATTCAACAATTAACTACACTGTTTATGATTATATCAATATTTTAAGGCATTACACGAAATTATTGTAATTGCTAATATCACTGATTTGACCTTGTTATATATTTGCAAGAAGTGCTTAAATGAGCCAAGCATAATATTCTCTTTTTAATTATAATGTGGATTCATATCTTCCTATAAACACTGTGTGGCTATACTGAGGCTGGAAAACACATTCTCTAACAAATTACTCCTGTAGTCATTTGATACAGTTTATTTATAATGAGCACATAGACCATTTAGGTGAGTCTAATGATTAAAACATTTATATAACTTGCAGTAAACCCAGTAAACAAGACACTGTAAATTCATGTCCATTACATGAAATAAACACTGAATATAGATGTCTTAGACGTTGCTGCCAAGGCAACATTCTGCACTTTTTCCACAACCTGAGATCTAATTAATTTTTTTCTGATTAACTCTGTGTTTAAAATAGTCTTCTCCACTGTTCCTTATGTAACAAACCTACATTCATTTCCTGTATCATGAGAAGTAAACTTATTAGTCATTGGATTTTTGTTTGTTTATTTATTGTTTGTTTTTTTGGTTTCGATGCATTTTTTTGTAGGCTAATGTAGGATGCATTGCAAAGTATTCAAGCTAAAAGTAACGGAATAAAAAGCTTTAAAATTTTCATTATTGTTGGATTTTTTCATAGTGCTAAAATTCATACTCAGAATTTGAACTCTCAAATTCATTATTTGCACTGTGCTAGAATCAAGCTGAATCCACTTTTGCTTTCTAAGCTTCTTTTTTTGGCACTGATTCATCAAGGGGATGGAAACATTCCTCAGAGATTGCTGCCCATATTGTCATGATAGCATCACACAGTTGCAGCATATCCATGATGAGAATGTCCTGTTCCACCACATCCCAAAGCTGCTCTATTAGAGTGAGATCTGGTGGCTGTGCAGGCTTTTTGAGTGCAGTGACGTCGTTGTCATGTTCAAGAAACCAATTTGAGATAATTTGAGCTTTGTGAAATGATGCTTTATCCTGCTGGGAGCAGCCATCAGGAGATGGGTACAGTGTGATCATAAAGGGATGGACATGGTCAACAATAATACTCAGTAGGCTGTGGGAGTTAAACAATGCCTAAGTGGTACTAAGAGGCACCGAGAGTGCCGAGAAGATATCCGTCTCACCATTATGCTACCAGCAGCAGCTGAGCCACTGATACGAAGCTGGATGCAAACTTGTACCTACAGTTTGCTGTTCTTTAATTACAGGAGACCACACCTGTAATTAGGGTTTGACATGTTGTGCTTTCAAAGATGCTCTTCTGTGGCTGTAGCGAGTGGTTATTTGAGTTACTGTTACCTTCCTATCATGTGAAATGCTCTGGCCATTCTTCTCTTCTGACTTCAAGGAAGGAATTTTCACCTAGAGACCCGCCTCTCACTGGATATTTTCTCTTTTCCTGCTCATTCTAAACCCTGGAGACGGTTATGTGAGAAAATCCGAGCAGCTCAGCAGTTTCTAAAATACTCGGACCAGCCAGTCTGGCACAAACGATCACGCTAGCTTGACTTAAATCAGTTTTCTTCTCCACTTGGATGCACGGTTTGAAAGGCAAAGTGACCATTGAATGTATATTTATTACAGCTACATTTTTTTAGTTCATCTTCAAGTCTGCACTTCAATAAAAAGGCTTTTACAAGACAGGAAATATATACACAGACCGCATAGGACACGCAAGGGGCCACATAGTGTGAGAAAATGGGAATAAATGAATTTGTTGCTGTCATAAGTCTATGCAAAGCCATCAAACACTTCCTGTACATAGATTTCAGTCTTTGCATCTTCTGTCTGTTGCACACTTCCTTGATTTTGAATGATAGCTGTAAAAGAGTCTGTGCTGCAGCATGCAATTTATTTGGAGAGCAGGGTGAATATTGTTGTTTTTATTTGACAAGGCAGAGTGGTAGTCTTCAGATTTCATGTTTGCGAGTATACCTTTCCCTAAACCACACTAATAACCTTTATTTATCACTGAGTGGTAGTGGGCCTATGGGGAACGTGTGTTTGTCAGTCACATCACTCCCACTCTTCCCTTTTCTCCTCCTCCATCTCCCAACTCTATCAGTTTCTCATTTATTTTCTGTCTCAAGCCTCCACTCCATCATTTTGCAGAGTGTTGGGTTAAAGTTCCACCTCCGCTTTTTTGTCTTTCTCATTGTTGCTAATGTTTCTTGTTTTTGGGTGGGGGGTGGGGGGGTTGGATTGCTCACAAGACTGAAACACATGCATCTCTGAACTACTTTTAAAATGGGACAAATTAGTGTTTGCTTGGCATAAATGGATGATAGAATGTCTCTGCAGTATTATAACTTACAAAAGCTCTGGGGAAAAAATTGTCTACAACAAAGAACTTAGAAAAATCTCAAGAATTAGGCCATAATTGCAGGTTAATTACATGCGTTAACCAGTCATTTCTCTAAGTTTTCCTAATGAACATTTAATCCTGATGTGCTCAGAAATCCATTGCTGCTGTTTGCCTGTTTGTCAGAGAAGGTTAACACATTGACACAGGGGTGCTGAGGTTTCATTTGATCTGTCATCTCCCCTGAGGCAGCACTCTGTGACATTGCACATCATTACTTTTCCCTGTAAAACAATGACTCGACCTGACATGAAGCGATCCAGCAGATGATCTTCTATAACGGCGTAAGTCAGCGCTGGTTATGGTCAATGAGATTTTTAAAGTAATAATAGTTCATTTTTATGTCAGCTGCCACTGAAAAAAAAAGACACTGACAAAACAAAGAGCACTGTAAGATGCTGAACAGGCTAAATCCCCTCGCTAAATTAAATTTTCCCTGGCATTTCGGTCTCACAGTTCTACTGAGAGCACACGGGAGGACAGATTGTGCTCTCTTTTCTCCTGCCTCCACACTTCCTATCCTCTCCTAACGTGTGCCAATTGCTCAGGGATTTTCTCCAGAGTCTTGACCAGTGTGAAGAGTGTTTTCGTATTTTTTGTTGAGACTGTCTTCACCACTTTTAAACAAAGGCCGGATTAATCATTTATTCAAAACAGTTGTTGGCCTTTCTCATCTTGCTCTTACATTGATGCATAATTCCTAAATGATTTTGCATCAGTATCATGTTGAGAGTCGTCTGTAGGGCTTAGTGTACAATTTTGTAAAAGATAATCGTACGTGTCATACTTTTTAAACACGTCGCATTTGCATCCTGTAATTGAGGCCTAAATTACAGTTAATCGAAGGCGGAAAATATAGAATTGCGTGCACATAAATAGCTGAGATATGCCAGAACTTGTGGCTGCTCCAATATTGCACACTTGGAGATAATAATCACAGAATGATTAGTCATAATTTGGGGAAATAGTTGCACTTTCTAGAAGTTTAATAAGCACAAATACTAACACAAAGGATCTCCACTCTTTGTTTTTATTTGTTTTGTAGCACTGCTTTGAATACGTAACACAGCAAAGGGGTATTTATCACCACAAGGATCACAGAGGAATGTACCTGTTTAGAGTGATGCATGGAAAACCCACAGTCAGGAAAATAGGAATGCCCTTTTCTCTGCATTCTGCTATCTTTTTATAGCTGGAGTATCAAACAAGGAGCTTCACATGCCTTAGCATATCCAGACCACACCACAGATTTAAATAATCAATAAAATGATTACTGAAGTGGTTACTTTTGGTTTGCTAGTTGTCATCATTCCTTAATCTCTACACCTGCCCCTCCACCCTCTCTGGGCTGTTTTATATCCAGTGTTACACAGAAAAGTTCAGTTTTGAAAAATGAGTAGAAAAAGTAGAAGAGATACGGATTTTGCTAAAATAAAATTACTCTTAATGCTAAACCTGAATTGGTTGTCGGCCTTCCGCTCTTTGTGTATCTGGCCAATTTCTATCTCTACCTGTCTCTCTGCCTGTGTCGACACTGTATTACTGATCATTATCTGGGCAAAACTTAGCTCAGTGCCAGTGAAATCACTCTGGAACGCTGATAGCTCGGGGCAGAGGAAATCAAACATACCTTTGTATCTTTTTAATGAATCTGACCTTCTATCTTCCTTGTATCTCCTTCCTTACTGTCGAACTCCCCTTTCTTTTTCTTTCTGTTACTGTGTTAAGAAATGCCACTGCCTCTCACCAATCCTCTCTCGCTTTCCATCTATCTTTAATTTTGATTCAATCAGACACTACTCTTGATGTCTCAAGGTGATCACCACCTACCCTTTCCTTTGTCTGGAGCCAGTGAGACGCTTAGTTAATTATTTACAGGTGATAAAGGAGACCCAGAGAGGACTTCGAGGCCTAATTTCTCTTGATATTTGGAGTTGTATATCAGAACGTCTGGCAAACACATTTATCTCATGACCTAAACTGGCCTGGAGGGCTTGACGTATGTAATTTGGAAAAGTTCTGCTCAATCTCCTCCTAATGGAAGTCACAAATGAAACATCTGGTGATTATGGGGGAGAATGAAGGTTTAGGAGAGCTATACTCTCTTTGTCTTTTCACTTCTCCTTTTGTTTCGTCCCGTTAAAGAGAGTTGGTCCTTCCCACTGTCAAAAGTGCTCGCTCATTAGGGTTTTTTTGATTGTTAGGGTTTTTTTCAGAACCTTGCAGTATAAAGTGCCTTGAGGTGATTGTTGTGATTTGTAGAAATAAACCTGAATTGAACTAAATTCAATAGATTTGCCTCACCTTTGTCTTCACTGTTGTCATTACATAAGAGACATTTAATGGCTTGTTTAGCCCAGAAAAATGCATATAGTATTTTGCATTTTCCTGCATCAGTTTTGTGACATTAAAGTCTGAAGGCGGTAGATGTTGAAATTTATTTTGTTTTTACTTTTTTTTTTAATCTAGTTAATTAGCACATTTGGCTTCAAGTGGGTAACGTTCAATCATGGCCATTGTGACATTAACACAAGCTATGTTTTTGTGGTGGAGGCGTGGCCTGCAGTGCCGTGCAGGGAAGGCGGACGCACCTGCACAGCATCCGCAATCATGCCTCGGTGTTTGCACCGGGTCCTGTGGGGTTGGTGTGAGTTGGGCAGAGCTGCAGCTCTGAATAGGTGCATAGCAACCGTGTGTATGAGTGTGTCAATAAAGCATGTTTAACAGTGTGAACATGTCTCCGGGTCTGCCGTGGTCTATTACAGTTTTATTCTTTTATACTGAGAAATCATTGTTTTTTAGTAGTAGTGGTTCCTTGAAAGTTAACTACTACCATTTAGTTATGGGGACTTCTAGGACATTGCATTTTTTTTTTTTGTCAGGCACATAATAACATTTTTTCAGGGAAAAGTCAACAAAACACGTCTGTAAACACAAATGAAAATGGTTAAAGTGGCATCAGCGAGAATACCCACAAACCAGCTTTCTTTGGTGCTGCCCCTGTTCATCCAGTGTGAACATAAATATATATTTGAATGTATGCATGCTGGAAAAATAATAATTAAGGGAAAGAAACAGTGCTGTGGTTGTTGTCATGGTGTTTAGTCGCAGTGCAGTGCACTTTAATTTAAAAGATTCCAGCTAAAGTTTTCTCTTTTAAAGTATAGAAAGAAAGAAAATAAAACTATAATGTCCAACCAGACCTTTAAACATAAAGATTTCATCTTTATGTTTAAAGGTCTTTAAAATGTCCAGCTGGTGTTTGATTTGATAGTCATTTTTATAACACTGCCACTATGTAAGATAATGTTGTTTTCATTTGTACATATCTCTATCTTGTCTGATGGATAACATTGCTTTTCCACATACAGCAGGTAGTTTTCCTCTGTATCAGTCTGTGAAGGACTCGCGGACTGTGATATTTTTTTCTATTTAGGTGCCAGATTTTGCTCAGCCAGGTTTGCAGACATGAAAGACAGCAGATGTGAGGAGGTGGTGGGTGAGAGGGAAAGCAGAAGGAAAGTAGAAGGATAGATGGTGATTTGAAGCCATGATTCAGTGTTTCATATTTGATCCACAGCTGTGATCGATAGCTTCTCATGTGAGAACGCTGCCTCTATATATGTGTGCGTGTGTCTTTGTGTTAAAGTGTCTGGCTGGCTGGCTTGTTGCCTCTTCCTGCTTCATCCTGGGCAAAGGTTTCTTGTCAAACTCTCTTTGATAGGCTTTGACAAATCCGACACTGCAGTCTCTCCACCTCCAGAAGAACAAATTAAAAGCAGTTGTTTGGTTTATTATTTAAAGTTGAGCGCACATTTTGTTCTTAGTTTTAGAGATTTGACAAAGTCGCTATTTAACCAAAGCCCTCTGTGTGTTCTGGCCCCTGCTGCCTTTTTGTCACTCTGTACTGTGATAAGAAAGAGTTAAATTTGCTGCTACAATATAAAAACCACTAAAGAGATCTTCCAGTTCCTTGAAGCTGACAAGGTGCTAAACTTTTCAGCTTTGTTTTTCTCGCACCTGTTGCATCAGTTTTGATTTCACAAGGAAATCAAGGACTGTGTTGCTGTTTAGTCACAGTTCTGCAGTATCACATACAAAACTCTTTGGAAACTAAGTGAACTGATGGATGCTGTCAGCAAACATTCTTCATGAAAATGCAGAATGGAAAAATCCTGACAACTTAATGAAAAGGGGGGGGGGGGCTGAGAACCTTAGAGGGTTATAAAGCCTCCAGGGATAGATTGGGCTGAGTTGCTTTTGATTTTGTAAGTAAAAAGAAGTAAATTAAACCACTGCAGGAACAACCCATTAAAGGTTAGATTTTATACAAATACTAACGTTAATATCATGTACAGTGCTGTGTAAAAACCTTTATATTTTGCTTTCATAGACCCAGACTTTCCTGTCTTTCTTTCTGTTTAACTCATTTTGAGTCCTTGTTCCTGACATTTCCAGAGGAATGGAAGCTTAAAAATAGACTTACCTCAAGGAATGAACAGGTGCTGTGTCTAAACATAACAGATGTTAACAAATGTTAAATTGTATCTTCTGGCACAAAACCCATAATTTTTTCCAATTTCTTTAGTTATCTATGAAAAATGGGCACGATAACATTTGATTAACGGTTTGATAGACATAAAATAGTATTTTGCACCGACAAGCTACTGACAAAAAACCTGACGTACCGTGTTTCCTTAAAAAAAAAATGCAAGGAAACTCCACAAGTAGAGAATAAAAGAAGAGGTGGCAGATTTTGATCCATTGTGCAATACCATGTAGAATATATGTAACTGGCAACATTTTCTTTTTTCATCATGATGTTGACCTCAAACACAAGCCAGTGCAGTAAAAACGTACCTGGATAGGAAAACTCACCAGTGAGTGAAAGAGAACAGAACAAAAGGCAGCAAACATCCAAATAAGAGCCTTGAATGTCCTTTAAGAAGCCTGGAGAACTTTTCCTGAAGAGCTGCCTGAGAGACTACTGTGTCGAAGAATGAAGCATCATTAGAAGTGTGCAGGCTCTGTTGTTGCCTTATATACTGTATTTCCATTTGTGTTTGCACATGCTTCAATAAATCGCTGCACCTATTTCTCATTTTCCTAGCAAAATATAAAGAAAGGGTGAGGGTTGGCTCAAGACTTTTGCACAGTAATGCATTCTGTTAGCATAAAAAGGTGCGAGAACAGGCCTTTATAACTCTCTGCTTTAGATCTATAAGTATGTGAATATTTTCAGCTTTCTAACTTAATGCCCTCTGAAAAGGCTCCTAATGCACTCAGCAGTGCTGGAACTATCAGAAACTATTTCAACAATGCAGACAAAATAAAAAGATAAGAGTCCATCTAGACTCATTCTGAGCCATAGTGCAAAGTCTAGAAACTTTGAGAGGAAAAGATGAGGCGTGTAGTAAAGTCAGAAAAAAGTGTACAATAAGAAGGAGAGTGATAAAGGGAGTGGATATCAAAGGTAAAAAGTGTTAAAGAAACGCTTAAATCTTTAGAGTCTGTAGGGGGATGTACAAGGAGAGAAATGGGAAATGAAGCACTCAAAGCAATTTAGGTGAGAAAAAGAAATAAAGAGAGTCGGACATATCAAAGTGGCCGTCTTCTTCGTCATAAAAAGAAACTGGGTTAGCCACAGCCAGGTGTGATAAGTGGCTTATATTGAATCTTGAAAATCGACAGAGTTGGAGAAGAGAGAGGAATTGGAAATGAACAAGCAATCGAGGGAAATGAGCAAGAAGTCCTCAAAGGCAACAAAAGAATCACAAAAGCAAAGAGTGATACAAAAAGCAATGAGTGGGAACAGAGAGATGATGAAGGGTGGAGGTGATGTTGGGATGCAGTGCAGTCACATAAATGAACGGGCAGGGACGAACCTTCCAGAGGTTTGAGCTTCGAACGGGCGACATGCTACAGACTGAGAAACGCTGAAGAGAGATAATGTTCAGCTGTTTGGTATTTTGTTCTCTCTTTCCAGACTGTGGAAATGAAGAGTACTGTGAAATGTTATCTGTCTGGTCCTGAAGGCACGCACTCACACACGCATAGTTACACACATGTACACATGATTTCCACGGGTAATGTCACACGGATAGCCAGTCAGACAAATATTTTTCATCCTCCATTACCGGGAACATGTTTTATGGAGGAAGATGTGCACAATTCTAAACTATTACTGTAAAATGCAGAATGCACAGGTGTATCTCCGTGTGTGCATGGCCTGACACAGATGCATGAATACAGGATGTTGAGTGTGGCTCAGCTAAAAGCAAGATGACAACATCTCTCGGCGCAGAATGAAAATATCTGCTTAAAAACTACCACTGACACTGAGGAGTGTTTACACTTTGCTTATGTGTGTGATTTGCTCATATCCTTTTGATTCCATGTTTGCAGACATCTTAATCCACTGACAGCAAAGTGTGATTCAGGTCTTCTCATTATTTAAGCGTCTGCATGTGTGATTTCAGTCCATTTAGGTGTTTTCTCTGGGATTTTCTCAATATCTCAGTCTAATGTATTCAAATGTAAACACTCATAACCGAAAGATTGTGTCAAAGAAAAAAACGAGTGCAACTGGATTGTCAACAACCTTCCTCTGCATCATCTGTGCTGCACGACAAAGCTGAAGGATTTTGATCGGTAATAATGGTTCGAGATGGCGAATGGCTGTTGTCCTCTAGGCACATTTATCAAACTCTCAGAAGAAAGAAAATGAGAAACAAATGTGTCAATCAGGCGCAGAAGATTGACACACAAAGATGCAGAATGAGACAGGCAGAGGCAGAGGTCTCCTTAAATTGCAGTCTGACCATGTCTGTCCCACGGGGCTGAAGGAACCAGAGATTTCTTTCTTCTTGTTTATGCTTCAGATTAGGGAAATCCAGTTGGTGCTCTCTGTTATGGAAGCATCAAAATGGATGACAGTGCTGGGTGAGCGTTCTTTATATTTGCACAGATGAGTGCGATCATGCACAAAGATAGAAACACATGCATTTATCTTAAAATTGCTGAAACATCTATTCTTTTGTTTTGTTTTTTGTTTTTTGTTTTACTATGAAAGCAAAGTGGCAAACAGACCTCCATTGGTATTGCATGTGTGTGTGTGTGTGTGTGTGTGTGTCTGATTGTGTCTTTTCCTGCAAAGATAAAATCATTCATCTGAACTCTGAACGAATGCTAAA
>VUQR01013259.1:0-15228 GCA_015108515.1 Hemichromis elongatus | reverse complement strand
TCATCGTTGTTGGAGATGGTGCCCAACACCACTGTGTCATCAGCAAACTTCACAATAGTGTTGGAGCCGTGGGTGGCTACACAGTCTGAAGTGTAGAGGGAGTAGAGCAGTGGTGAGAGTACAGACGATGCGATATCCTCGTGTTGGCGTTGTTCCCAGATGATTATATTTATGTTTTTCCAGGGTCAACATTACAACTCACCAATCACCTTCTTCTGACGTCATACTTTTGCGACTTCGAAAAATAGCCGCCTTACAAAAACATGTTGTCAGGCAAAATTGCAGTAGCTTCCGTCATCACTTTACAAACATAAGTGAAGACAATTTGAACTAAGACGCCTACACTAATGGTTGTGTGCTGAATGTATGAATCAAAAGGGTTAGGGTTAGTTTCAAGGCGGGTCTTTCGAAGTCGCAGAAGTATGACGTCAGAAGAAGGTGACTGGTCACTTGTAATGTTGACCGTGGAAAAACATAAATATGATGATCTGGGAACAACGCCAACACGAGGATATCACATCGTGCGTGAGAGTACACACCCCTGTGGTGCTCCTATCTTAATGGTGATGCTGTTAGAGACGCATCTACCCACCCTCACCACCTGAGTTCTGCCAGTGAGGAAGTCCAACACCCACGCACACAGGCGGCTGTTGAGACCTAGATCCCTCAGCTTTGTGAACAGTCTGCTGGGCACTATTGTGTTAAACGCTGAGCTGTAGTCAACAAACAGCAGTCAAACATAGTTACCCGGTTTCTTGTCAACGTGGCTAAGGATAGTGTGCAGGACGTGGGCGATGGCATCCTCTGTGGATCTGTTGGGATAGGAAAACTGGAGCAGATCTGTGGTGTCTGGGATGGTGGAGGAGATGATGATATTATGCCATCTGTGTTATTTTCCTGAAAGTAGCCTGAGTAAAATTAGTGTTGTTGAACCTGCAATGCCTTGTAAATTAGTTTATCCTGGGGAGCAAAGACTATGTGTAGCCTGAGGCAGAATATTATCTGTAGCGAAAGCCCACAAAGACCACGGCACTCTGTCAAACGAAAAGAACATAGGGACAAAGATGAAAGTTTCACACATTAGGAAAAGAGAGAAATGGCAGCAGACAACATAGCTTGCTATGATTAATACTTACTGGAGCTGTGACATTCTGCAAAGTGCAACAGCCACTCCTCCTGTACAGCCTCAACACCCTCACCCACCCATTCCATCTTTAAATGACTGACACTTTTCTGTCTAAGATTTGACATTCAAGCACTCCATTCTCCACCCTTTATACATCCTAAACACCTCTCCTTCCTTCTTTCCCTTTCCCCTTGAACACTTTTTTTTTTTACTCATGCCCTGATGAGAATTCATCCTGAATCACTGTCTGGATGTGAGAAAAGGGTGATGCAAAGTCCATCTATCCCTTTTACCTTCCTTAGTTCCCATGAGAAAACACTGTTTGTTATTCATGTGTCAGGGTTGCGATCATATGTATGCATGCCTCTATCTATGCTGGCTTATAAGATAGAGGAAAAAAGGGCCAAGGTGAGAGGCGACAGTGTGAAACAGAGAGAAGATGGTAATGAAGTCCAGAGATTCTCTCAAACCCAGACTATAGCATGGAAGGATATGGAGAGTGAAAAGGAGAGTGGGGGCAGGGTTTAGGATTCAGGAGATGATGGACAACCTTGGTGACGAGTGCTGGGGTATTACATCTTGCTCACTCTTGCTGCAGTGTGCTTTAGTGTTTTAGCCAAAGTGCAGCAGTGCCATCATGTGTCTTAAGTGGTGCATCAGTAGTATCCCTGCTTGCTTCTTCTTTCAAAATGCCTCGTATTAGGTACCCCAGACTTTGCTGTTTTGTTTTGTTTTGTTTTTTTTAGCATACTTTTTATTATATGTATACGTCATAACATTTAGAAAAGAAAGAAAAAGTCACTTAATACTTTCTTCTTCCATTCTGCAATGTCATATAGACATTAAGACCTGGATAACCTCTAATTTCCTGGTCTAAATTCAGATAAAACTGAGGGTATTGTACTCAGCCATAAAAATAGAAAACATCTGTCTGGAAAACATGGTGTCCAACCAGAGACCGCATTACCTTAGTCTCCATTAACAGAGTGAGCAATCTTCAAGCTGTTTTTGATCAGGATATCTCCTTTAATTCTTATGTTAATGAAATATGTATGACTGCTTTCTTACATTTGCACAATATTTATAAAATTAGAAACATCCTGTCTCAGAATGATGCTAAAAAAATGTTCATGCATTCAAAACTTTTAGGCTGCACAATTGTAATTCATTATTATCAGGCTAACCTAAATAAATATTCAAAAGCTTTCAGTTGATTCAAATTTCTGCAGCGTAAGCACTGACAGGGACTAGACAGCATAATTCTCCCATATTGACTTCTGTTCATTGACTCCCTGTTAAACCCAGAATCAAATTGAAAATCCTTCACTTCACATACAAAATGTTGAATAATCAGGCCTCATCTCGTCGTCTTTGCTCTCAGACTGCTGGTTTACTTTTTACTTCAAATTTGAGGCCCTTGTTCTGTGGAACCAGCTCTGTTTTGATTTGAGAGACGACACCATGTCATCTTTTAAGATTAAGCTTGATTTTTTTTTTCATTTTGATAAGTCATTTAGTTAGTGCTTGACCAGGTGGCCCTGATTTTGCTGCACGTTTCTTCCCATTGTCACCAAGTACTTGCCTAGGAGGTTGTCAGATTGTTGAGGTTTTCTCTGTTTTATTGTAGGGCACTATACAAATAAAAATCAATTGAGTTAAATAGAGACACATCTAATACTGTTAAGATTATTAACTGGACTGCCTTGAAATGAGGAAATGAACAAAGAAAAAAATAAAAGAAAGGTACAAGGATGAGGATAAAACAGAATCAGTAAGAGACAGATCAAAAGAGCAAGACAGGTGATCTTTGAGTTTCTGCTACACCTTGTATGACTATATCCTTTGTTCATATTTTGACCTCTCTGTGCTGCAATTCTATCAGCACCACTATGTTCCACAGATTGTATAAGATTGTTACCCTAGAAAGCTAAATTTGCTGCCCTACAACTACAGTCAGGTCCATAAATATTGAGACATTGATACAATTCTAACATTTCTGGCTCTATACACCACCACAATGGAATCCAAATGAACAAGATGTGTTTTACCTGCAGACTATCAGCTTTTATTTGAGGGCAGTTACATCCAAATCAGGTGAACGGTGTAGGAATTACAACAGTTTGCATATGTACTTCCCTCTTATTAAGGGACCAAAAGTAATGGGACAGAATATGAACCATAAATAAAACTTTCCCTTTTTAATACTTGGTTGCAAATTCTTTGCAGTCAATCTCAGCCTGAAGTCTGGAACACACAGACATCACCAGACGCTGGGTTTCATCCCTGGTGATGCTCTGCCAGGCCTCTACTGCAAACATTTTCAGTTCCTGTTTGTTCTTGGGGCATTTTCCTTTCAGTTTTGTCTTCAGCAAGCGAAATGCATGCTCAATCGGATTCAGGTCAGGTGCTTGATTGGCTATTGCAAAACAGATCTTTCCCTTCAAAAACTCTTTGGTTGCTTGTGCAATATGCTTTGGGTCGTTGTCCATCTGCACTGTGAAGCGCCGTCCAATGAGTTGATGAATGAAGCATTTGGCTGAATATGAGCAGATAATATTGCCCGAAACACTTCAGAATTCATCGTGCTGCTTTTGTCAGCAGTCACATCATCAATAAATACAAGATAAGCAGTTCCACTGGCAGCCATACATGCCCACGCTATGACACTTCCACCACAGTAATGAGGTGGTATGCTTAGGATCATGAGCATTTTCTTTCCTTCTCCATACTCTTCTCTTCCCATCACTCTGGTACAAGTTGATCTTGGTCTCATCTGTCCATAAGTGTTGTTCCAGAAATGTAAAGGCTTTTTTAGATGTTGTTTGGCAAACTCTAATCTGGCCTTCCTGTATTTGGGGCCCACCAATGGTTTACATCTTATTTGCACTGGTGGAGTCTTCTCTTGATTGTTGACTTTGACACACATACACCTACCTCCTAGAGAGTGTTCTTGATCGGGCCAACTGTTGTGAAGGGTGTTTTCTTCACCAGCAAAAGGATTCTTCGGTCATCCACCACAGTTTTTTTTTTCCATGGTCTTCCGTGTCTTTTGGTGTTTCTGAGCTCAACGGTGTCTTCCTTCTTTTTTAGAATGTTCCGAACAGTTGTTTTGGCCATGCCTTTTATTTTTTCTCTCTCTCTGATGGGTTTGTTTTGTTTTTTCAGCCTAATGATTGCTTGCTTCACTGATAGTGACAGCGCTTGGCAGTTGACAACAACAGGTTCCAAATGCAAATAGCACACTTGAACTCTGGACCTTTTAGCTGCTCACTGTAATTGGGGTTATGAAGGAATAAAACCTGGCCATGGAACAGCTGAGAAGCCAAAAAGCAACCAAAGAAGGGAAAGAAGTCGTCTGTTCTGCAATGGCCAAGTCAATCACCTGACCTGAATCCGATTGAGCATGCATTTGACTCGCTGAAGACAAAACTGAAGGGAAAATGCACCAAGAACAAGAAGGAACTGGGAATGTTTGCAGTAGAGGCTCTGTCAGTGCATCACCAGGGATGGAACCCAACGTCTGGTGATGTCTATGTGTTCCAGACTTCAGGCTGTGATTGACTGCAAAGAATTTGCATCCAATTATGAAAAAGTGAAAGTTTTGTTTATGGTTCTTATTCTGTCCCATTACTTTTGGTCCCTTAACAAAAGGGGGAAATATGCAAACTGTTGTAATTCCTATGCCGTTCACCTGATTTGGATGTAAATATCCTCAAATAAAAGCTGAAAGTCTGCAGTTAAAGCATATCTTATTCGTTTCATTTGGAATCCATTGTGGTGGTGTATAGAGACAAAAACATAACATCTAACATAAAGTCACTGAAATTTCATGGATATCAATCTGTCCAGGTAGGAAGCATAAACCAGTCCGCATTCAAAAAGCTAAACAAGGAAAAAATAAGCCATGATCTAGTGTTTCCTTAACTTTCTGAGAAATGTACTTTGTTTACGCTTCTATGAGCTGTCACTATTACTGTGCCAAGGTCAACATACACAGTACAAGACTGTGTCACTCTTTGAATAGCAGTTTCAGAGCAAAGCAAAAAGATGCTATGATGAGTAATTATAGCCATGTGTCCTTTGACCCCTGCTGAGTATGTTTTGGATTTAGACAGTCATCTGCACAATAATGTATGCCTCAGCCCAGACTACACTACTCTAGTCCTCTGTCCTTTGTACATGTACACCCACTTTGTGTAATTGCCACTAACAGAAAGCTTTTCAGAAAATAAAAATTAATAAAGTGGCTAGGCAATTACCCCCTTCTGAATAAACCATTTTAGAGTCCAGGTGTCTACTGTGTTGGCTGAGTCACTCTTTTGAACATGCTACAATGATGTGTGTTGGGTCCTGCTGCTTGCAGGCCCCGCTGGTAACAGAGATTATTCACCCATGAACAGAAGAAGACAAACAGCTGGATCCATTTCTTACTTGCGCAAGGGAAGCAGCCAGAATCAGGTTCAGGAGCTGAAGCTCCTGACCTGCCTCTAAGCCAACTCCAAAGAGTCAGAGCTTTCCTGCAGCCTTTATTGACACACACAGTTTCACAAGCACCTCCTCTACACATATGGTCACAAAAGGTTAAAGCAAAGTGTGTGTCTGTGTGCCTGCCAGTGTGTGTGGGGGGGTGCGTGTGTGTGTGTGTGGTGTATGTGTGTGTGTGTGTGTATGTGTGGGGGTGCATGTGGGTGACTTCCTGGTGTTACCAAAGGGTGATGGTCAGCCCCCCAGGTGGGCCGTAAAGACAAGTCACTCACACCAAGACCTTCACGTGAAATCCACACAGTACTCTTTCCCGCAGACAAGAGCTAGATAGACAAAAGGATGTCTTTGATTCTACATTTCAAACAAGGTTTAAACCTCTATGCAAAATAATGGCAACACTTAACGGTTAACTCCAACAGTGTGTCTTGAACTATTTAATTATCTTTGTACTCTCTATAACTTTTTGTTAGCACAAATGACAAGAGATCTACTTTAAGGTACAAGTATATGAGGTACAGAAAACACCACGACCTCCCTGAATGTTTATATTTAGTAGCTATTAAGTTAGATACCTTTAGCATTTACAGGCAAAACATACATCCACATGTACAGCAGTTAATTTAAATTTTGCTTCAGTCTATATTAAGCTGCATTAATTATTCAATATTCGGATACTTCTCAATATATATTCTTCGCAGAGGGTTTCAACTAGCTTCATTTCATTTAGCCTCCAAAATGTACATCAAAAGTTATAGCCAAATACATTTTAACCTGAGCCATAATATGACATACAATCTTTTTTGTTAAATGATGGCCATAAGGTCTGTGTTTTATTTGCCTGTTTGTCTGAATTTTACCTTACCATTAGGTTGGGGGGTCATGTTGCGGGGGCAGCAGCCTAAGCAAAGGAGGCCAGACCTCCATCTCCCCAATCCCCTCCTCCAGCTTGCCCGGGGGGAACACCAAGGCTTGCCCAGGTCAGCGAAAATTTTCTGCAGCATGTCCTGGGTCTGCCCAGGGGCCTACTCCCGCTGGGACACGCCCAGAACACCTCACCCAGGAGACCCCCAGGAGACATCCTTGTCAGATGCCTGAACCACCTCAACTGGCTCCTTTCGATGTGAAGGAGCAGCAGCTCTAATTTTAGTCCCTCCCAGATGGTGGTACCCTATTTCTAAGGTAGAAGCCAGCCACCCTACGGTGGAAGCTAATTTCTCCAGCAGCGAAGCTGATCCGGAGGTCGGCCGCGTAGCAAGCAGAAACGGGCCTGCAGGCATGGCCATGAGCTCCTGCTCACAGGCACCTGGACAGACATCGGGCGCACAGAATCGACTGGTGACGGCAAGGCCGGTCTCACCAACATGCCGCATTCATACTTGGCGCGGCCTTTGCACGGCTCACCCTCCGGCCGAGCAGGCTCCCCTGGCACAGGGACCTAAGACTCCTCGTCCTCCACTGCAGCCACCGTAGTTTCTGCTGCTGCTGCTCCCCCTGGCATTGGCAGCTCCTCGTGTGGCAGCTCCACCGCTGCCTTTTTGAGCTTCAGCAGCTTCACCGCTGCCTCTCTCAGCTGGACCAGCTCAGCCGCTGCCTCCCCCAGCTGGAGCAGCTCCGCAGCTGCCTCTTTCAGCCGGAACAGCTCCGCGTCCAGCAGGCACAGCCCCTCTCGCCCCTCCTCCAGCACTCCCGGCTGGAACATCCCTTCCCGGAGTGGCTCCTCTTCCTCCGGTCGATGTGGACCCCCAAGCTCCTTGTCCACCGCCTCCAGCTCGGCCACCATTCTCGCCAGCCCCTCCCTCTGCTTGCCCAATCTGGGGTCTGCCGTGCCGACCATCCTGGGTTTCGGAAACACTCTAAACATGCACGGCAGACCCAGTTGTGTTTGGTACATTTTTATTGACATGTGCACATCAGCAACAACCCACCCCAACCCCTGAGTCCCGGTGTTGTAACACGGCGGATATGATTAAAGATGCCGTGCAGGTGCGACCGCATGGTACCGCAAACCACGCCCCACCACACACTGCTTGTATCCGCAATCTCATTTTTCGGTCACTACCCACATCTCGTGACCATAGGTGAGGGTAGATCGCCTGGTAAGTCGAGAGCTTTGCTTTTACACTCAGCTCTCTCTCGGACAGGTACAGCGTCTGATCTCCCGCTCCTTTCTCCCGCCACTCGTGAACAAGACCCTGAGGTACTTTAACTCCTCCACATGAGGCAGGAACTCATTCCTGACCCAGATTGGACACTCTAGCTGAGGACCATAGCTTTAGATTTGGAGGTGATGATTATCATTACCACTGCTTCACACTTGGCTGTTAACTGTCCCAGTGTGAGCTGGAGACCATCACCCATTGAAGCCAATAGAACCACATCATCTGCAAAAAGCAGAGATAAGATTTTGAGACCAAGTGAAAGCTTTCTTTCCATTAAGAATTGGTGACAAAGGGCAGCCTGGCTCAGTCTATCATCCACCTAAAAAGAGTCTGATTTATTGCCGGATATATGGAGCAAGCACCTGCAATGGTTATATAAGCATCACATGGCCTGTAGCAATTGGCCAGACACCCCATGCTCCCGAAGCACCTCCCAGAGGATGCTTCAAGGGACACAGTCCAATGCTTTCTCCAGCTCCACAAAACACATGGAGGTTGGGCAAACTCCTATGCACTTTCAAAAATCCTGGACAGGGTAAAGAGCTGGTCCAGTGTTCCAAAATTAGGACCTCCTGTGGACCTCTGAGGTTCAACTGACAGACAGACTATGTCTGGGTGCTGGAAAGAAGAGTCTTTCCAGTGACCTCACCCCAGACTCGGCTTTCTCTATGGAAGGAAGGTCCTCAAAATATTCCTTTCACCACCCAAAAATATTCTCAGTTGAAGTCCATAGTGCTTCAGCTGCATTATAGACAGTGCAGTTAGAGCACCGCTTTCCCTTCCTGAGTTTTCCAGAATCTCTTTGAGGCCGTCCAAGTTTTTGCTTCAGCCACTGCCCAAGCTGTGTGCTGCCTGGCCTGTTGTTACCTATCAGCTGCCTCCAAAATCCCACAGGGTAACCAAGCCCGATAGGACTCTTCCTTCAGCCACCATTTGGTTCGGGGGTTACTACCCCAACAGGCACCAACCACCTTGTGGCCGCAGCTCAGTGCAGTGGCTTTGGCAATAGAGGTGCTGAACATAGTCTATTCAGACTCAATGTCCCCAGTCTCCCTCAGAAGGCTGTTGAAGCTCTGCCAGACTATGGTTGATGATGTGCATTGAAGATCTCACAAACCGGGGGCCTCTGCCAGGCATTCCTAGCGTACTCTCAGAGCACATGGTCTGAGAGTGCAGGTCTGGTGATATGATTACAAAATTGATCATTCAACTGCAATCTAGGGTGTCATGTTGCCACATACACTTATGGACACCTTTATGTTCGAACATTGTGATTTTTATAGACAAATTGTGATTTGCACAGAAGTCCAACTACAAAACACCACTTGGGTTAAGATCCTTTCAACCACACCCCTCCAGGTGTCACTGTCGTTGCCCACATGAGTATTGAAGTCTCCCAGTAGAACAACAGAGTGCCCAGGTTTAGCCCCGCCCAGGGATTCCAAAAAGGCTTGTTATTCTGATCAACCATTTGGCCCATAAGCACAGACGACAGTCAAGACCTGTTCCCTGACCTAAATTCACAGAGCCTGCCACTTCTCACGAAGGGCAACTTCAAGCCTGGCCACCAGACGTTCGGCCTCGGGCACCCTTCCCGGACTTGGATCCAAGGCGGGGCCCTGGTAACTCTATCCCAGGCAGGGTGAACTATTTCCTTGATTGTACAGTAACATTTATCAACAAGTAAGAGAAAACAGTGGCTCAGTTACCAGGAGCTGGAGATTCCCCCCCCCCCCCAAAAAGACTGAAAAAAACTGCTTAGTGACTTTGCCAAGAGGCCTATAGCAATAGTAAAAGAGCTTCAGAAGTTTCTGGAAAATACTGGTTCTCAAATCTGTTCTTTATATACCTTATACTTATACTATAACGTAAGTTTGAGGACTGCCTAAATTTTGCAAAATTATATAGTATATAAAGTGTTCCAAAGGCATGTGGAAAAATTAGTTATGGTTTGAGTCAGTGGTTGACTTTTGGCCATAATTTCATAAACAATACTCAAGAAGAAAGAAAAGAACATCATACCCATGGTGAAGCATGTTAATTCAATTCAATTTCAATTAAATTTTGTTTATATAGTGCCAGATCACAACAACATTTGCCTCAAGGCGCTTATATTGTACAATAGTACATAAAGAGATATTGTACAATAGTACATAAAGAGAAAAAACCCCAACAATCATATGACCCCCTATGAGCGAGCACTTCGGCGACAGTGGGAAAGAAAAAGTCCCTTTTAACAGGAAGAAAGCTCCGGCAGAACCAGGCTCAGGGAGGGGCGGGGCCATCTGCTGCGACCGGTTGGGGGTGAGAGAAGAAAAGAACAGGATAAAGACATGCTGTGAAAGGGAGACAGAGATTAATAACAGGTTAATGATTCAATGCAGAGAGATCTATAAACACATAGTGAGTGAGAAAGGTGACTGGAAAGGAAAAACTCAATGCATCATGGGAATAACTAAGGGAGGATCCAGGGTCACCTGGTCCAGCCCTAACTATATGATTTGGCAAAAAGGAAAGTTTAAAGCCTAATCTTAAAAGTAGAGAGGGAGGATCCAGTGTCTGTCTCCCGAATCAAACTGGAAGCTGGTTCCATAGAAGAGGGGCCTGAAAACTCCCTTCCAGTCTAATTTTAAATACTCTAGGAACAACAAGTAAGCCTGCAGTGCGAGAGCGAAGTGCTCTGATAGGGTGATATGGTACTACAAGGTCATTAAGATAAGATGGGCCCTGATTATTTAAGACCTTGTGTGTGAGGGACAGGATTTTGAACTCAATTCTGGATTTAACAGGGAGCCAATGAAGAGAAGCCAACACAGGTGAAATATGCTCTCTCTTTCTAGTCCCTGTCAGTACTCTGGCTGCAGCATTTTGAAATAATTAAAGGCTTTTCAGGGAGTATTAAGGACTTCCTGTTATTAATAAATTACAGTAGTCCAGCCTAGAAGTAATAAATGCATGAACTAGTTTTTCAGCATCACTCTGAGACAGGATATTTCTAATTTTAGAGATGTTGCACAAATGGAAGAAAGCAGTTCTACATATTTAATATGTGCATCTAAGGACAAGCATCGGGATTCTAAGATTTTTATGAAATCTTAAGGATTAACATCTGAATATCATTCAGGACATGTGAAGTCAGATGAACAAACACATAAGATTCTGTGTGTATTCCCAACCACCAGGAAAAGAGCTCAGTGTATTCATTTTAAGCTGCCTTTTTGAGTTAGATAATGCAAAATGATGTATTTTTGCCATCACCTGGTCTGGAGTGTAACTGAATGCCTGAGCTCCACACTGTGTTTTTCCTCTGTCTGTGATCACATTTGCAGTGTAGTGGTTAAATTTGTTGCCTGAGACAGGAGGTGAGTGAAAGAGAGAAAAAATAATTTTCAGATATGTTCTGTTACTGTGGACACTGTGTTCACCCACCAACACAAATCGAGTGGCATGCACATCACTCCAGAAGTAGGAGGAGGATTCAGTGTGGGCTTGATTTAACAGCAGATGGACGTTACACACCAAATGGTTGCTAAAGAGTTAGTCTGGAGAGCAGCAAATGTTCTTGTTTTGGCTGCCCTTTAGCCCCTCATCACATTCCACACATACATGCATGCAACCCCCGCCTTTGCTGTCTTTGTTTATGGATCACCTCCACAGTTGTTGTTTGTTTAGGCTTGGTGTGTGTGTGTGTGTGTGTGTGTGTGTGTGTGGGTATTACTATCTTCGTGGGGACCAAAAATTGGAAGTTTACTATTTTCTTGGGGACCGACAGCCCTTGTGGGTCTCCACGAGTTTAAAGGCGTTTTTGAGACTGAAAATGTGGTTTTAGTGTCAGGGTTACTATTAGGTTATGGTGAGGGTAAGGGTAAGGGGCTATGGAAAGCATTATATCAATGAGATGTCCCCACAAGATATGAAAACCCAACGTGTGTGTGTGTGTGTGTGTGTGTGTGGGTGTGTGTGTGTGTGTCCATCTTTTCAAACATTTGACTAATAAAATCTGATTTCTCATGCTGCAACGCTGTAGCTATGACGTGACAGCTACAGCGGAGCGGAGCAGCCTAAATATAAAGCTGTGATCGTTTTACTTTCTGATGCTCAGTAAAGTAAAGATGTGAGCCGCAGTAATAACAGTAAAATATTTGACACGTTCAACTTTGTCAAGTATGATTTTTGGACACACAACCATCTTTGATGTACAAACTAAAAATCTGACAAGTGAACATAATGTAAAAATCCTTTCCTTTAAATTTCTTTCTCTCTCTCTCTCTCTCTCTCTCACACACACACACACACACACCGACATACAAAAAACACTAAAGTATACTTTGTGTGTATCTCTGACACACAACAGCTTGCAGGATGACAATAAAACAAGATTTCCAAAGCTTGAGCGTGGGAATCACAATTAATACTCGGTGCCAAGTTATTGTTCACACAAAACCAAAATAAAGAGAAAAACACAATAAGATCTGCTGAAAATATTCCCAAATGATCCATGTAACGATGAGCTGAATGATATGATTGAGAGAGACGCTACACAATGAGGAGGAGGAGTGTCGTGGACACAAAGAATGGTCACTTTACCTTTAGGAGATAACAATGCTCAGGTTTCCCAACAGCTAAACCTCATTATGCTGCTCATCTAAACATCAAACATGCTGGGAAATCGCTGTGAGCTGGCAATCATGCATGTTCATCAGCCACTAACCCCTGGCTCTGTGCTACAGTCTGTCATGCACAGACATGTTGCATACATTTCATTTTGCTTAATATTTTCAATGACATGGTCATATTTTTGTGTTTTTCAGTCATGTTTATATTTTTACATCTTATAACACAGTACACACATTTATTAAGCACAAAGTTTTACTTGATGTTTCATCTTGCACTACAATAATAACCTTACTTGTTCTAATTTGAAGTAGCAGTAACTCTACTATGACTCTTAAAAAGAAATCAGTTTTATGTACTTCATCATGGCATCATGATTCATGAAGACATTCCATGTTCTAGTGCAACAGCAGGAGCTTGTAGTCTCTGTCCTCTCATAGATCCCAGTCAGAGGGAAGCACGATGACTTCTCTGTAGCCGGGGTGCAGTGATGTACTGAGTCGTGATCATGCTGTCACACTTCATAAGCTTATTTACCTGAAACCAAAGTATAGTATTTTACCTACTGGTGTTTCTAAAGCAGGATCACCATGACGATTGTTTTTTCAAAGCTGGAATTTTTGCTCAGTTCTGTTTAGTGTTTCCATTCTGGTTATGGTGCACTTTTCTCATTTTACATGACATTTAATATTCTATTACAGCTTGGTTATAAAGTGGTAATAGTAGTAATAGTAGGGTAATGAGGCAGAAGAAGCTGGTAATGTGGTAATCTCTTACCACTCAGGTACCTGTGGTAGTTTCTGTGTAATAAGCAGGAAACAGAGCTGCAACGCAGGACAACATCTATGATATTATTTCTTTGCATGTGATGATTGAATGTGTTGTTACCCACCTCTGGTGACAATCATTAGCACTTCTATGTTTAGTATTTGGTGACCCGTCGTGTGTGTATATAAAAGAAAAAAAAAAGTTTGAAAATGAGCAATTTTAGCATTAAAAGCTTTGTGTATATACTAACTGAGTCAGTAGTGACTGCCAGAAACTTTGAGGTAGCTAATAGCATTCCTCAGATTAGGCCTCATTCCTCCCTCAGATGGATGTAAAGATTCTGTAAACTGTAAAGAATGACCGCCTGTTCTTTAGGCTGTTGCTGATGACAAATACTGCTAACTGTGTCATGTCTACATAAAAAAAAAAAAAAAAATCAATATCACTATCACTATTGCTGGTAAAAAACGCTGCTTAAAAAACACTTTTTAAACAGAGAGTAGGATGAAGTTAGTTTAACTTCTGGGACACTGATCTGGTCGGTTAAGTAGCAGAGGGGCCGTTCATCAGTGTTGAGCTGAGGTGGAGAGCATGCAGTGACCGGTGACACTTAGCAGATTGTCTGTTATCAGAAAACAAACAGAGAGAGCGGCGGCTGACTGAAGCCAGATGCCATGAAACGAGAGGCAGAGATGAGGATGTCCTGAGGTGAGGGACACTTCACTGAGCTATGAGCTCGTTTGTGTCTCACGGCACAGAAAAAAAGCCACCAGCAACTTTTAGAGCTTCAAACCGTTCAGACACGATCATTTAGTTTCATTATTGCACCACAGTTCTCCATGAGCACTTTGTTAATCCATTCACTTTTTATTATTGTTGTTGTGTTATTCCAGTAGAGTTAGTTACAGTATGCTCTTTTACTGGAGCTTGGAATATGGTGAACTTATCAAACATTTACAGGAAAAGCACTGAAGGTGTCTAAAGCACAGTCACAGAGCCTGAGTTGGCTTTTTTACATAACTGCTTATAAATTTGTTCTGTTTGATAACTCATCATTTTACATTTGGTTCTGGATTTACGGCTGGCGACCGTTCCTGTGTGTAACCCAGCTCTTGCTCTGTGGTAGCTGGGATGGGCTCTGGCCCCCCTTGTGACCCTGATAAGGACAAATGGTAGACAATGAATGGATGGATGGATTTTAAAAGGAGCCAATGAAGAGAAGCCAGTAGAGAAGAAATATACATTTTGGATCAACTGAAAGCTTTGGAGGGAGTTTTTAGAACAACCTGGTAATAATTCATTAAATAATGCAGCCTAAAAATAAGAATAAAAAAAAGTTTTCTTCAAATAAACTGCTTAAGTAAAAGGTGTAGTTTGAGTTTTCATTTTCTTCTCTTTCCTCAGCTACACTTAGCATATAAACCATTGCAGTGTTATCGCCTCTTTGTTTATCGCTCTTTCCTGAGTTGCTTCTTTGCCTTCTGCATCATCATCATGATCTCAATCTGACAGACTTATCTGTAAAGAATATGCTTAGTACACAGCTACAACATATGAATACTGCTCTGTCACCAGAGGTCAGCTCAACGGTCCCTATATGAGTCTTCCCCCGGGACTGGATGAAAGATATCACTAGTTTCTCTTTGGCACCATAAAATTAAAATATTTCCAAAATAAGACACAAATTAAATGTGTTTTTTTACTATTACTCTTTAAAAGGTTCAGACTGCATGCTATAAGATAAAACATAAAAATAAACTGTAACTGTTGCTACAGATGTAACACAGTTTGTGTAATCCTACCATTCGCCTCAGGCCCACAACCATCACAGCAGGCCTAGGCTCAACCACACTATTTACACTAAGCAGCCCTTATTACTGTACTGTGTATATAATAGTGTGTGTGTGTGTGTGTGTGTGTGTGTGTGTGTGTGTGTGTGTGTGTGTGTGTGTGTGTGTGTGTGCGTGTGTGTGTGTGTGTTTGAGAGAGAGAGAGACATCACTGTTAACATTAAGCAGCCTCCATCCTGGGTGGCTCTGCACCCCGACCCCCGACTCCCCCAGAGGGCATGATGGC
>VUQR01013258.1:11105-23674 GCA_015108515.1 Hemichromis elongatus | reverse complement strand
TATGAAACTATTTTATTTTTTTTTTTTTTTTTTATGGTGAGCTATTCATACTTATACTGTTGTCCTGTGGTTACATCACAGACACCCCTATCCAGACTCTATCCATGTAAGGCACAGAATAAGCATCGAGAGTGTTGGAAGCACCTTGCCTCAAACTATTAATGCACCTGCTGATTCTGCTTCCAGCCAGGAATAGAATAAACATTCAAAATCCTAATCAAGTGCGAAGTCTCAGCTTCGCACATTTAATGACTGTTTTTGCAGGCTGCACTTGCTGACAGGTACACTGAGTTCTGGATGAGGTCTTGCAACGATCAGAGTATACCTTTATTTATAATATTTCCAAACGTTTAAGCACAGCTGCTTTGGCTCTGTACAAAGTGCCAACCTAGAGAGAGATCCAACATTGTTAACGGATGGACAAGCTGCCCTTGAAACCAGCTCTTTGCCATATCAGGGTTTTGAAATCAAATGTTATGAATGAGTGTGTTATGGTCCCTGAGCCTCACCGGTTGATCCCGTGTTTGGCAACATATGTATGTTTTTGTCTCTCTCCCTACTGCCGGGGCGGTGCTCATTGCGGGCTCCCGCCCCTGGCCCACGCCTCCGTAATCTCCTCACCTGTGGCCGCTCCACACCTGATGCTGATCTGGTGCTCTATTTAAGACAGCAGCAGGGAGCACTCGTCGCTGGATCGTTGTACTATCAGCGTCAGTCTGTTTGCAATCTGAGAAACTCTAGTTATTCGTTTTGATCTCTGTTCGTTGGTGTCTGGTCCTGTCTCCCTGTCTACAGATCCTTCCCCGGACCCTGCCTTGCCCCGAGAATCTGTGAGTGTGGAGTGAGGAGGTTGGCTGTTTGGAATCCCGTCGGAGCGTGAATCCTTTCCCCCTCTCCCTCACGGACCCTGGAGCCCTGGACCCCTTTATTCCCCTCGCACATTCCCCTGTACATATTAACACTTAGTGTGCACGCTGTAAATAATTCACTGCTTTTCTTCAAACGATCCCTGGCCTGCGCCTGAGTCCGTTCACACACCGTGACAGAGTGTTGGATCAAGAAACTGATGACACTATACACCTGTCAGTCAAACGAAGCCACACCCTAACACACACCCAGCTCTGTTACCCGTTTTCCTCTAAACCGGAGCAACATTCTAAAAACAAACATCATGCTGCATTAAATAAGACGTGTGATAGAGACCATCAATTCATTGCAAAAGTGTTAATTGAGGTCGTAAATCAAGTGAGCAGCAGATTCAGTTCATTGCAGTTCATTTTCTCCTGGATTTGGATACTGTCACACATCCATTTGCAAACAGCAACCTCCCCCTATTCATCATTTATGTGATTTTCTATTTTAAAATAAGAAAATTTCCATTTCCAAGCCTTGGGACTATGTCCGTATACCTCAGAGTCCAGTTGGTTGTGACAGATTACCGCCCCTTCCTGAGCCTAGTTCTGCTGAAGGTTTCCTCCTGCTAAAAGAGTTTTTTTCTTCCTACTGTCCCAAAGTGCTTGCTCATCTGATTGTTGTGGTTTTCTCTCTACTTTCGTACAGCTTTTACTGTGCAACTTCAAGCGAAAAACAAAAAAAAATTACAATATAAAAGCCTCTTGCGCTGACTGGTGCTGTGATTTGGCGCTAAATGAGTAAAATGGAATTGAATACAGTTCCTACTTCTGCTGCATTCAGATTTGGGATCTGGAGAACCTGGACGCTTGGACAACGCCTCATGCTTCGTCATGTTCCCATGCAATTCTCAGTGTGGTGGAATGCATTATCACGAGGTAGCTGCCACTGCAGTATGTTGTTGTCGTTGTGGTGCACCCAGGTGTAGTTTGTGTGAAACAACATCCAGGACAAGGATCAGAGGTTTCTTGAACGTTGTGCACTTCCATCTGGGCTTTTCATGTTGTGACAATAGGCTGACCTGTGAGTATGTAACAAGGCAGAATTTAGCTTTTGAAGAACTGCAGAGGTGCTAACTTAGCTCAAGACTGTGAAGTCTTGTTTTAGGCAGTTTCCAGGAGCCACGATGTGGGGTCACGCAGAATAAAGGGTCTAATTCATCATCAGCCTTTGTTCAGTTCGAGTGCAATATCAGCGTTATGCAGTCGCCGAGGGTGTGATCCATGAAGTGGTGAGGTTTGTAATAAGAAAGAGGATGGTGATTTAGAGAGTGCGATTTCAAACTCTTCGCCACAGCTGCATGACAAACGAGCTTTATTATTGGGGAACTTTTTTATTACCTCTTGAACTTCATTTGAATTAATTTTAGATCCTATTCTCCATTTTTTTTTCATATTAAGTCGTTGGAAATTAAAATTGGTCGTAAAATTTGAACTGAATTTGAAGTCTAAATGCTTCAGAGGAGATTTCGGGAGTGCAAAAATGTTGTGTTCTGAGATTCCTTGTTAACCTTAATCAAACTTTTTTTATTACGCAGATTTGTTTTCAATCCTTAACAAAAAAAAAAGTGTTTTTTGTTATAATTTTTTTTTTTTTTGCTTGAAGTTGTCAGTGGATCTGGTTCTACAGAATTGTATTATATTCGTGCCTTGTGCCACAAATAGAGCTGAAATTACCAGAGTGTGAAGAAGCCTTGGCTGCTCCCTAATTACTGTCTCTTCAACCTCCCTTTCTCTTAATTTGCCAAAGTCTTGGTGCGATAGCTGCACGAGCCTCCTCACACCTCTGTTCAACCTGCAGAACTTTACTTTAAACTCAAGCACACCGCACAAACTCTCAAACAGCCTGAAAATCAAACATTTGTGCATAAAATGAAGTAGGGATAATTTTACAACTAGGGGTTAATGTTTCAACTAATAAGTTTTCATTTCCCACTTTTTGTGCCACAGAAACAAATAATTTATTATTATTTAGACACATTCAAATGGACATAATAGTGGCATAAACAATGTTTAGCGCTGTCTTTAATAAAAATTATTATAAACGTTTTTGCAGAAATCAGGAGTCTCCTTATTCTTTCCCGAATAGGAGATTCAATGGGGGCTACTCACCAGCGAAAACATCACTGGATATTGTTTTATAGCCAGATAGATAATTTAATACTTTGTACTGGTGTAGCTGGTGATTGTCTTGTTAAACAGGATAAAGTCTTTGGCACCATAACGGCAGCAACAGCCACACACAGACCCACAGCTCTGACTTTCACATCAGGTGTTTGCTGATTGGTGCTGCCTGTCAGACAGTCCTGCAGATGCATTATGATTTGATATGTTAGGCGCTGGTTCAGATTGATGTCAGCCAAGTAACCTTTATTTAAACAGTCCAAATGTAGGTTTTCTGGTTAATCCTGTATCCAAGAGTGTCTTATGTTATGCAGTGTCATACAGCCTTATTTATGCAGCATCAGAGTGTATTTGTACTTTTATAGCGGTGGAAGTTATTTATTCATCATCATGTTACAGTTACAGAGTAAGATGCTGTTGAGAGCTTGGTAATTCTTATCCTTTTTATTTACTGTTATTTCCCCGGGTATCTCAGTGCTTCCCACACTCACGTGCAGATGTTTGAGGGTTCATTAGACAATAGCAAAGCATCTCCTAAACAAATTTGTCGTCATTCGTTTCAGATGATACCATTCCAACCAGCACACAGCTTGCTACTGTAGCCGTGTGCTGGTTGAGAGTGTCTTGTGACAAACAGATGAAACACCCTATAAACCTGCAATACACAATTAACGATGTGTCACACTAATGGGATCATTACGGTCGCCATCTACAAGTCTTCTCTAGCTCGCTCAAGTACTGTGCTATACCGACAGGGAATGTCTGCACATTTTTCTCCATACTTTTTCTCTTCCCAGCATTTTGGTACAAGCTAATATTCGTTTCATCTGTTCAGAGACGTTTTTTCCTTTCGCCCTGAACTGTGGATTTCTCATTTAGATGTTTTCTGACCAAGTCTAATCTGGCCTTTGTGTTCTTCAGTCTAACCAGTTATTTACACCTTGCTTAGTTAACCCAGTACTTGTTAAACCCCTTGAATTAAAGCTTAATATCTGAACTTCAAAAAAAAGCCCCAACAACTTATGGACCTAACTGTAGATTTTTCCTGGGTAAGCATTTCAAAGTGGGCACTAGAAATTATATTTGGAATATTGTGAAATTCCAGCCAGATTTTCCATCTTGACTGCAAAAGCCACACGTCACTGAAGACGTTCATGATCGTGCAAATGTGACAAACTGCAGGGACCACGGCGAATAGGACAGGATGGGCAGCGCCACGAACTCTTAGTCAGGACTGTTCATTTCATATCAACACTTATTAAAAGAATAAATTTCAATTTAGAGGAATTCGTTTAAAAATCTCCTGGGAGACAGTGAGTTTAACAGATGTCTGCAGTTTCAAACATTCAGTTATGTTATAAGGCTACTGTTATCGCTTTGTCCAAAATTAGACTCATCTGTACAAATGGTCATGTTTTTTTAAATGCTCATCAACAATGAGCAAAAACTCATTAGCAGTACTTGCGTGTTACTACAGCCTCGGGTTTTTCCTCTGAATCTTTATTCAACAACAACACAAGCGTAAACGCCCCCAAACAGCTGTGCGCTGTAAAACATTTGCAGGTAGAAACTGAAATCCACCCGAGAGAGGAGCAGCTTACTTGCTACACAAAGATAATCAGATTAATAATGCTCCAAGTGATAGTCAAGTAATTAGTGTTGTAGTGGTAATAATAAAATGCATATGCAGAAGAAACTTGTTTTTAATACAATATTAATGCACTTCATGAAAATGTAGGACTCACTTCAGAGGCAATAGTATAATAAAAAAAACGTGTTCCTATGAAAAAAAAAAAAGCCCTCAGTTTTTATAAAGCACAGAGGCCCATTTTTAACTAAACTTTATTTATGGTCGTCTGATCCGTTGTCTGATGTTTGTTTTTATCATGATCTAAGCAGTTGAACTGGATTAAATGAAAACTCTAAAATATGAAGGATTTATAATGCTGAAATGCAGTAAAACAAGATAAAGGTGTACTAAAACTAAAGATGACAATTACATCAACGTGGTGTAAAAGGATCAGTGTTAACTGAAGCCATACAGGGAGCTGGTTTGAACTGGGATCCTCAAGTAGGACAACATGGAGTATTAGACAACTGCCTCGGAGTTGCAGAGCCCGTGTCTGTGGAGGCAGAGGATCATAGGAATCCTTAGATTGACTGTCACTTTTCAGTCTTGCGTGTGTTACCCACTACTGCCATCTTGTGCCCAGTTTTCATCACTTTAACTTCTAAAAGCAGTCAGACGGGCGATCCGCTCTGTGGAGTGTAGCTGCCAGGGGTGTCGAACTCCAGGCCTCGAGGGCCGATATCCTGCAGGTTTTACAGATCACCTTGGGTCAGTACGCCTGAATCAAATGAGTAGTTCATTACCAGGCCTCTGGAGAACTACAAGACATGTTGAGGAGGTCATTTGGCCATTTAAATCAGCTGTGTTGGATCAAGGACACATCTAAAACCTGCAGGACACCGGCCCTCGAGGCCTGGAGTTGGACACCTGTGCAGTTTACAGTGTGCAGAAAAAGAAAAAAAGGTTTACATTAACTTTGCAAAGATCATTTTAGGAGGAACCTTAAATCTCTCTAACTTGAAGATGTGGGGAAAGATTAACATCCATAAGAACTCCAAAAGAGCAATAAATGCACAAAAAAAGAGGAAATGGAGCACTGCAAATAATACTGTTACAGTTAGCTTGTAAGGCCACAACACAGGGTTAGTTTCTGATTAAAACCACTTAACAACTAAAAAAAAAAGTATAAATAATAAGTGTGTTATATAAAGGAGACGGCGAGAGGGCGGTGAGGAAGAAATTACCATAAATAGTAAATAAGAGGGACCCTTAGGGTGACGTGCTGCCAAATCAATAAAATGAAGAACTCTGTTTCCTCCTGGAGGAATCTGCAGGTAAGGAGGGTTGTTAGGCTACTGTGGACACACCAGTGTAGACCTCTGCAGACACCTCAGATCAACACCTTCTGGTTTGCTGTGTCATTTGTTACTCAGAAGATAAAGCAAACTTGGCAACAATGGCATCCTAACCTAACTCATTTGCAAAAACCAAAGACACATTTGGCTATTTAGCAGATATATTAATAGTAAAAAACAATATATGTAAGTACACATAAGTAAGAAAATCACACACAGATGGTTGTTTTTGACAGATGGCGTTTATTCCGACCAGGCATCTGACATTAGAATCGCTACAGAGTCCGCCATTGGGGAATGACTCCTAAAACAGGAGGGGGTGCGCCATGGGTACACGCAAGAAGAAGAGCTTAACAACACAAAACAAAGAAAAGAAACTAACCAAAGGCCACTAAACGTAACCTGTCTGAAGGAAAAGCTCAGTCCAAAGGATTACCGATGTACTCGTCAGTCTTTGTGCCATTCACGGTCCTCTGGGCTCTAGTGTGAGACTACGCTCACATCGGTGGTCCCACAAAACTCACATTCAGTCAAATTTTTGCTTTCGTTTTTTTTTTTTTAAAACAGACATTTTTCACATACATTTCATATGTAGTTGAATAATTCCTACCGCTGCTGTTTCACCAAACATTCATAAATGACAGCACACAATCGTGACCGGCAGGTCAGTTAAACTGCAGAGACCGCGAGCGCCTCCAGGAAGGCCCCGCAAAGATCAGAACTGAGACACAGATGTTGAGTCAATAGTCAGGAAAATAACACTGGTTGCGTCAGAAGGCCTCTCCTCTCAACAACACAGAGATACCATTACACTTATATACACACAAACACAGCTACGGTACTGAGTGGACCTCACCTGGAGCCCACCACAAGAAGCCCTCTTTATAGGGTTGAGAAGGTGAACATGTCTTAGCAGCATGGACGTTAGACCACAACCTAGCAGTGAAGGTTCAGTGAGTGTTACCAACATGTGTGAAGAGTGAAGTATATTTTTAAACACGATGAAACATGGACAACAAGTGCAACAATTTTGACTTATTATCGGTGCTCAACCTGCTCACATTTAAGAGTTAAAGGTATATGAGGTCCTATGAAGCTCAACCCATCAAAAAACAAAAACCGCACCAGCTAAACTCCTCATCCATTCATTTTCTCATATTTGCTCCTTTGGACAATTTAGAATCCAAATTTCATTCATCGTGCATGTCTTTAAGCTGTGGGAGGAAGCAGAAACAATCCACACAGGAACAGGAACACAGTGGGCTCGGTTAGCTACCAGTGTTAACCACTGCACCATTTACCAGATAAATTCAAGATTTTAACTACATTTGCTCAATTGCCCCTCATAGGTCTTCAAATGGCTCTCATTATTATAATAACCTTCTGATTACGTGGCACCCCTGTGAGGCATATCCTCCACTGAGTCAAAATGTTAGCAATATAAGCTTTAAACCTTGTTATTATGGGAGTTGGTGAGCAAAGATTCTTGAAGTTTGGTTTGTTTCTGCTCAGTCTTGTTCCTCAGACCCTTCAGGCTGTACAGTCTGACCCACAGAAGCTGAACTCTTGGAGTGCACAACCCAGTGAGTGCAGAGGAAAAACTTCATCTATGACTTATTATATTTACAAGATTCTTTTTTAAAAAAAAAAACAACTCTGGATTTAGTAGCTACACCTGAAAATCCCATGTCACCTTGTTCTCAAGGTATAATGGCTGTCCATGGTGCCCCTCTGGCAGGATGGCAACAGCACCCCATCCACCTTTTATGACTAAATCGTAATGATGACCATTGATTGTAGACTCCTTCGCTAAACTGCTGTTCGAGCTCCGGGTTGTACCTGAACACCCAGGAGCCTTCTGTTGCCTCTCAGCAGGAGGCTCCTGCGTTTGAATCCAGGCACTCTGGATTCCTCCCACAGTCCAAAGACATGCAGTGTAGAAGGCAAGTGCGCTTATTTCCCTCGATGTCAAACTTTAGCTACTGTAGAGTGTGTTCTGTTTACAAGTGCAGTTGAGGACAGCAATAACGACACGTTACACATTTTTGGTCACTGATCTAAAGCTGCAGAAATTGAAGGGAGCGCAGAAGCAAGAGATGGATATTAAGGGGTAGAGTGATTTGTCTTTCTCACACACGGCCACTTTTCTTGCTCTTGGAAACAGGAGTGACGGAATAACAGTTCTGTTTCAAGTGCAGAGAAACAATCTCAACAAAGTGGAGAAGTGGGTTGTAAAGACCAGCTACCAACCCATTAGCTCTGCCGCATTTACCTCATCTTCACGGATGAATTTCTGTACTCTTACAACAAAACACCGCATCCTTTTTTAGCAGGGTTGCCTGTTTTGTATCGTTGCACTGTGCCGCATGTAAGCCGAGCTGCAAACATAGTGTCTATTGTGTGTTCATCACGTCTTATAGTATCTTGTGAATATAAGTTCTTATAACGATGACAATAACAATGACGAACCGTCTACAGCGCAAGAAGAGAGAAATAGAAGTCATTAACAGCGCAGTTAACTAAATCCTGATCAGCAAAACCCTCTAAGCATACAGAGTCAAAGAAAAGAACTAATGCGTTAGCGTCCACTGTGATGAGATTACTAGCGTTTCCTGTCGCCTCAGTCGCGAACGTCATATGATATGGAAGGTGTGTCGTTTAGGCTTGAAAAGTTAAAGACTCAAAGTGCAGGGCAGGAGTGACTTTACATCCTTCTAGAGTCAAACCGGGCAAGTGGGACCGTGTTCAGTTACTTCCAACCTCGTCTACACTGTCAACCATTTCCAAGGTGCCGTCCAGTCCACCACGTGCACGCCAGATCTTCACAGTCCGATCACTGCAAGACACACACACACAAAGTCACAATCTATTCCACATCCTCTGAACGTCGTTACGTTTTCACTGATTTGAAGACGTTGTATATATAATTTGCTGATCACATACATAAATACAAGCAGAGGAGTGCCAAATTAAAGGGAAAACCAATGTAAGGTTTTTTTTGTGAACTTTTGATCCATTATGAGCCACTAGAAACTCTACTGTTTGGACGGAAATCTGTCGTCTAGGAAAAGAATACTCCCATCAGTAAGGAAATGTTGCATCAGGGGACAAAAGAGAAAATGTGCGTGAATTTGCAGCGACCCTTTCCTAAAGCCAGCTCTCTCACAGTGTGGAACATGAGCTGGAGGTGTTTGTAACATTTGTGTGGCTCACAAGTGACAACTAAAGATTGCACTACAGTTTTGTCATACTATGATTTAGAAGGAACCAAGACCAAGGAAGCATTTTTCTCCACTTTGACATCTGTTTTTGGTATCTTAGCAGACGACTCCCTAAAATATCACCCAGTCATCGAAACTCTGGGAAACCCTGCTTTATAAGAACAAGTAAATCTACACCATGCTGGCAGAATGTCGCTCACCCCACTCACCGTAGGGTCAACGTTCGTGTTTTTACTTTCATTTGATACCCACGTGCATATGAGCCTCAGGTGAAGTTGTTTTCCCTCATATCCAGAGAGACACAAACAAACAATGCGTCTCTGGAGACGAACAGAAAGCCTAAGTATGTGCGTCAGCGCGTGTGGGAAAACTCACTCGGAGGCAGTGAACAGGTGGCTGCTGTTGGCAGAGATGCTGTTGATGGGGCTCTCGTGACCCTTGAGCTCTCCCAGTGTCCCTAGAGTGTCTGTGTGCCACAGCTTGAGCACCCCGCCTCTGCATCCACTCAGCAGGGCTGGCGATCCAGGGACAACACCAAGTGCACAAACCCAGTCACGGTGAGCATTTGGGACTTGCTGAGCACAAAGATGCATAGTAGTATGGTTAATAGGGAGAATGTCATGAACGGTTGATGTTTTTTGTACCTTACATTCACTGAAAGTTTATGATCATAATGATGCGAGTGCTGCAGTAACTTGCGGGTATCATCTGGAAAGATTTCTTCTTTTTTTTTTAACTGTAAAGTCATGTGAAAAACTGTACTTTATCTTTACTGTTGGCCATTATGTGACACAGAATGTAACAACAAGGGTTTTCTGCACATTGTTTTGCACTGAATGGATCACACAGCTGAATGTCTCCTATCCACATTTCTTTTTTTGCATTTATCATCCAGTACCTGCAGTAGGTCTTTACGGTCTAGGTCCCACTTTTTGATGCCATTGTCTCGGGAGCCGCTGAAGAAAATGTCCCCTTGGATTACCAGAGACTCGATACCATCATAATGCGGCGGTTCGAAGTTGTGTGTGGGGCTGATGCTTCCCAGAGAGCCTTCAGTCACGTCAAACAGCTGCAACAGCAAAAACAATAGACGTTAAAAGGGATTATATGTATCTGAACATAAGGTTTATTATAATCAAAGAAAATCGATTAAACATGGGTTATGTAGCATGTCTAACCTAAGCTGTCCTTATACTGCATTACCAGATGAATCAGCTGCACAAAGAATCTCACTTTACTATCTGATTCCAGCCCAAAACACACCTTGATGTAATGGTCCTTGGACCCAGTGATAACCAGGTCCTGGCTGTTTCCAGACCGATCCACAGTCAAGCACATAACTGGACCAAGGTGACCAGTAAGCTTTCCAGTAGAGGCAAACCTAATGCAGGAAAGGACATGTTAATGAGCATTTCTAAAACTGTCAAGCCAAACCCACAGGGAAAATGCCAAAATAAAACTTAAATACATGTATCAACTCAGTAAAGTGTGTAAATAAGGTTTGCTGAGTTCTGTCTCAGAGAAAAATGTGACCGTTCCTGCAGACAATATTGATTCATAGTAGGTTTAATCATCCAAAGTACCACTTACTGACTGGTATGTTTCTAAGATGAACAAAGAGGCAATTCATCACAGCTAATACCAGGCAGCTGTCAGAAAAGGGTGACAGCTTTGGAATGAATGTTTGTCAGGTTTTCACACTGAATTAAGTTCCAAGGCAACACAGTGAAATTGGGGTTTGTATTATCTAATGGAGCGTGCATGTCATGCATCTGAAAATATCAGGGGAAATCATAAACACGCTGTCAGTATTATTGATGTTTATCAATACTTCCATACAACACATGCTTTACAAAAAAAAAGAAAAAAAGCTTTGATCAAATGCTCATCTACACCTATAAAAAGTAAATCCCAGGTTAAAATTCGACCTCTGTTCATTCGAGGTTGGCTCATTTTAAACCTCTGGACTTCTTCAAATGCTCCTCGAGGTTCTGACCATTCTCAGTTGGGTCACGTCTTCGTCTCAAAACATTTTCTCCTCCACAATCTTCAATTTGCCTAAAAATTTTACGCGCATACACAGACTGCTGTTAAATGTTACCTTTTTTTAAGGAAATACTTTAAAGACCATTTATGTTAAAAATGGCCTGTTGACCCACTTCCAGCATGTTGTTTTGCATTTTGAAATCAATGCCAGATACAGCCAAAAATTTCTGAGTCTTGGCCAATCAAAAAATGAAAAGAAATGAAGGCAGTGCCCATATTTGATCGAAAGTCCTTGTTTTTTTTTTAACAAAATAAACAACATACTGAGGAACTTTTGGCATGTACTTAAATGTTTGTGTTTAATAGGGCTGCACGATTTTGCATAAAATGAGAATCACGATTTTTTTGCTTAGAATTGGGATCACGATTCTCTCACGACTTTTTTTCTCCAAAATGAATATTTATTGCACTTATTAACTGCACATCAACTTTGTAACAGTTGAGACTGAACATAAAAACAATAAATGTCTCACTTGTCCATAAGTGATAGCCTCCTCCGTAATTTCTTTGTGCCTGCGGGAGTTCGACGGGTATGGGGAAGCGCTGTGTAAGGTTCCCGTTATTGATGTCTGGGTGGTTGACGGGGACGGATTTCCTCCTGTCCCTTTCTTGGCCTTTACAGCTTCGTCATATTGCACTTTATGGTGACGTTTGAGGTGGTTATACAGATTTGTGGTGTTGCCTTGCGGTGCTGCTACTATGGCAAAACACAGCTTGCAAATTATATATTTTTTGACTCTCATCGTCTTCTTTGAAGCCAAAAAAATTCCACACGGAGGAATGAGAACCTTTTCTTGGAAGTAATTTTACAGTGGGGTTGTCATTCTCACCGCCATCAGCGAGCGTTTCCTCTGCGCTCGTTGTATTTTCTCCCCTCGGGCAGTTTCTCTCACGGCTCTCCGTTGTTTTTTCCCTGCCAGATGGCTTCTGTATCACGTGGTATAAGGCTCCGCCCTTGTCATTTGTTGAGCGGGAAGCGCGAGCGCTTGTTTTCATGCAGATTATGTCCCGGATCAAAATGCGGTACAATCGTCATCTTTTTTTCTTTTTTTTAAAAATCGTTGTCGTTTGGAAATGAGATCGCACGTAAGTATGAATCGAGATTCTCTAACGATTAATCGTGCAGCCCTAGTGTTTAAGGAGTTATCATTGTTAGTGTTAATGCACGCAGTTTATAATAATTCATTAAGTCGACCTTGAAGTCGTTGGTGGATGTAACACAAATTTTAACAGACGTTTGTAAGGGGTGTAGAGCGGGGTTTAACTTTTATCAGAATATACATTTAAAACTTTTCAAGCTTTTGAGTTATATTTACAGACAGAAAGACGCGCATGCAAACGT
>VUQR01013257.1:0-14264 GCA_015108515.1 Hemichromis elongatus | reverse complement strand
AAAAAAAAGAAAAAAAAAAAAAAAAAAAAAAAAAAAAAAAAAAAAAAAAAAAAACAAAAAAGGCAACACAGCTGTAACCTAAAAGCAAAAAACCCAAACACCACTAACCTCAGACCCCCTTTTCAGATCCCGGACGAGCCCCCACTTGTTACGTTCCCCCAAAAGGGTCCAGGCGGTGTGAGGGAAGTAACAAAAAGTATCCGGGTCGAAAAGAGGAGACAGAGGCAGAATGGGTTAAATTAAAGAGTTTTATTAAAGCTTCTTTTAATAACTTAACTAAAAGAGACGGGCAAGCCGTTATCACCATTTAAAGAAACAAAACACAAATGTTGGTCACTAAACTGAAAAGTAAAACAAAAGAATGGTGACCAAACACACTCCTCTCCACTGAGTAGGAACAAGGTGCAAACAAAAGTCCTCTCACTGAGTAGGAGCAAGGCAACACACAGCTCACTAGCTGCAATCACCAACACACAGCTCACTAGCTGCAATCACCAACACACAGCTCACTAGCCGCAATCACCAACACACAGCTCACTAGCCGCAATCACCAACACACACAGCTCACTAGCTGCAATCCACTCACATGGCACCAGAGCTCACCTCACCTTTAAATGGCTTTAATTGCTGATGTGGGTCAGCCTTGCCACAGAAGAAAGGTGGCACCAGAGGCAGGAGAGATGGTAGGCTACGCCCACACCGGCACTTTCAGGAGGAGGCCCTGCTAGGGCCGTAACATATGGTTTGGATATGGTGGCACTAACAAAAACAATTCACATGAGCTGTCACATTTTCTGTCTGAACAGTTTATAAGTACGTTTTTTTCACGCGTGAACTGGAACTAGGAAGTGGGTTAAGGAATCCAAGGTTTGAAAGGAGAGTGGGTGGGGGAGGTGGGGTGTTTAGCATGTATAGCACTCCTTGATATTCTCTCGAGTGTACTCATACTAACTTGTCTCTGAGTAGGCCAGTGTGACGAAGTGTCTTCATAAAGAGAGGTGTTAGTTTATTCAGCAGACAGCCCACACACAGCAGAACCACAATAACTCATTTTGCAGGATGTCCTCAAAAGGAAGAATAAACAGGAAGGCAACAGACACGAGCAGAAAACCAGACTATTACTAACACAAATACATGACACGGCAGCAAAATGGGGATTGTGTGAAACCCCAATCATGAAGCAGCTATCTCCACTTTAGACGTCAGTATAGCTCTTGGCTGTTATCCAGTAAGCAATAAAGATTATTATTATGTCCAGTCATTTAACACACAGTTGCTGGGGTGTGACCATTAGTGGATGTGTCTTGATAGTGGAGAATGTGGACACCATGTCAACAGCTGATGGTAAAATGCATTTAAGGTGAATTTAATTATAACAGCACTTGAGTGTGGCAACCAACTGCTGCCCATATCAATGCTCCACATTTCTCCGACTGAGTGGGTGTAATGAGAGGTTTCATTTACAGGGAATCATTTGATTAAATTCACCTCACTCTCTCTGACTTTATGTCAGTGCAGAGCAGAAGTGGAGAAGTGTCATGTTGCTGATATTTGACTGGCCAAAATTTTAAATTCACTTACAATTGATTGGATATGTAACTTCACAGAAATGCAGAGTGCATGGGGGTAGAGGTGGAAGAAAATCTTGTGTAGCGCAAATGACTTTATCGTGACAGCATTCAGCGAAAGATAAATCGCAACGAGCAAGTCAGGAAACTCCAAAGTCTTTAAATATAATGAATCACAGGAGGCTGGTCAATAAAGGCAGAGGAGGTGAATCATGTTCTGTTTTCAGAGACAAGATGTAGTTTAGAGAATAAAAAAAAAATATTATAATTGAAAAAATCCATGACTAGTTCTCAGTATCCCTGTGAATGTTTTTTTCCTCTGTTCATTTTAACCCAAAAAACATTAAAAAAGCATTTTTACTCAGGCTGTTTTTATTCAGGACAAGTTTTTTTAATCAAGCATTAGCCAGTCCACCAGGTACCTGTACAACATCTCTTAGGGTGCTGCTGATAAAGGTGAAATGTTTTTTTCTCTTTTTTAAAAGGGAACACTGCACTGGGTAGTTGATGGAAACCTTAATGTGGTCTGGACCCAGGGCAGGCCCACTGCTACAGAGACAGGATGGAAGATGTTTAGATTTCTGCTGATATTAATAGTGCATATTAACAGAAATCTTCACTATTAAAATTCTGTATGCTAGTCTTTGCTTGCAAATGTAATTTTATAAAGCAAATAACATGCAAATCATCATCAGATGAAATCTATCAGTGTAGCTTCTTTTGCTCTCCAGAGTGCCCTTTGTCTGCAGGCCACCAATCTGTGCTACCTAATAAAAGCAAGATAAGCTCAAATATATTTTGTTCACCTATCGTACCTACATCAGGACCAAAATATGAAAATCAAAATAGCTTAAAATAAATAGATACATTATCAAACAACAAATCTGTCCTTGTGGCAGAGGAGCTGAAGCAGATGTGACCCCACTGCCTGTCCAGTTAGCAGCGTCCATCAGTTATCTATAAACGTTGTCCACAGCCGGTGACACGTTTGTCAGCTGATGGAGGAATCCAAAAACCTGAATTCACAAATGCAAACATTCAAACACAATGATGAAGAATTTCTTCAGCATCCAATATGCTTGTATTCCTGCAGCTAGCAGTTCATCGTTCCAGCCACAGAAACTCTTCTTCAGTGTAACATATCAGCAACTCTACGTTTGAGTCACAACAAAATGGTAAATGGCCTGTATTTGTATAGTGCTTTACTTAGACCCTATGGACCCCAAAGCACTTCACACTACATTCAGTCATTCACTCACTGGTGATGGCAAGCTCCATTGTAGCCACAGCTGCCCTGGGGCGCACTGATAGAGGCGAAGCCGCCGGACACTGGCGCCACCGGGCCCTCTGACCACCACCAGTAGGCGACTGTCGGAGCTGGGGCTCGAACCGGCAACCTTCTGATTACAAGACAAACTGCCAACTCTTGAGCCACAATTGCCCCAACTAACACAATCCCTGCTCATGTCTTCATCCTAAAAACTCCCCAAGTCAGGTACATTTACACTGTGGCAGCAATGAGTCCGTGAGACACATGCTAAACTCACTGTGTTCCCTCTGGGTCTTCATCAGCTCACCAGGTTTGTCCATCATACTGACCAACGACCTCACTTGTGATAAAGTGATAGTCACAAGCAGCTGCTTCACTGCCTCTCAGCACGATACAGAAAAAAAAACAAGACAAAAATAGTCCCATAGGATTATAAAGAGAAACCCAAAAGCTCCCACTACAAAACATCATGTCTACAGATTCTGCATAAGCAGGAAGGTAGTCATGAGGACGAGCATACAAGGAAGCAAAACTCCTGCTAAAACTGAACACCAAGCCTTTAATTGGTCACATGGAATTTGGTCCATTTGGTTGTCAAAAACTACAGTCTAAATTAGCTGTGATAAGCTGTAATGGTTCCGATCTAACTAAAGGACTAAACCACACTACATTCTTTTGAGTGAATATAGGTTTACAGGCTGCTTGTGACTTACTAGAAATGCCAGCGGGCTTTTGAATGAGGTTGTCTCACTTTTGGAGCAGTTTGGAACAGACGCCTAATGTCAGTCACTGCAGTAGAGCCAGCAATTCAGTCAGACTGAACTTGCTACTCTCCTTCTAATTCTCCTCACACATCTGTATCCAGCTGCTGCGAACCGATAACAAATGGAAACAATAACCATAAAAACCTCATACAAATAAAAGATTGCCATCCCAAACGCTATGCACTCCCCTTCATCATTTTAAAGGTGTGTGGCCCAGTCAGGCATAAACAGATCCTAAGGAGAAACAGAGACTATAAAAACCAAAGAGATGCGCTGCTGCAGATAAACATAACAGACAGACCGTGGGGTCGCAAAGCAGCTCTCAGCGCCATCGGGGATTTATGGTAAAAAAAAAAAGAAAGAAAGAAAAAATAAATAAAGGGTTTTCCCACACGGCAGTGTTTGTGGGGAGCTGTTGGAAGTCCACTTAACTGAAGTAAACATCATCATGAAATCAACACATCCCCCAAACAAACAATGCCATAAAAGAAATGAGCAGTGCAGATAAGAAACCTAATTGTCGAGGGCGATGGAAACAGAAAATTATAGTTTTAAAGTTTCCATCCTGCTCTACAGGTAGGTGAATGACTCTGCCCGTTCATCTCCACGATTCATTAGTATTAGATTGTTATTGTAATTTGGCCCCTGGAGTTGGTTATGCAAACTCGAACCCACATAATCCTCTGCAGATAAACCTGGATTATTGCCAGATAATCTAATCGATATTAACAGAATTAACCATTCAGAAAGCTTATCACGCCTCGTTCCCAGCATGAAACTTTATGTCTCTTTTCAAGTTGTCTGGTCATTTCATCATCAGAGTGAGTCATCGTGTCGGAGATGTCAGAAATTTTTATGGAAAGCAAGGAGAGTTTGTATGGGGAAGATCCTGGACTCTTCTCTTCTCTGCCTTGTCGTTGCTAAATGTCCATTTGAGTTGACCTTTTTCAGCCCATGACTCAGAGGCTTCTTTCAGAGCTCCTGTTGTGGTGACTCAGCACATAATCACCACTGATTGCATCAAATATCACATCCTGTGAACTAAGACAACAGAAGCTTCACTTGGATTCTCGAGAAAATGGAAGAATTAGTTTTTGTTTTTTCTTTAATTAGGGAGACATGTTGTTTCCTGTCAATATGTTATTTTGTTTTTGCTTTGTACCGCACATAATTCCTTAAGTGCTGCTATTTTACGTCGTCGGCTCATTTGATAAACCATGGAGTAGTGACTCGTCATGTTAGTGCATGGCATCTGGTCCGTGTATGGAGGAAGAAGCAGTGTAATGAACACTAACGTTGTTAAAGTTTAGATTTGGAGGCATCTTTTTTAAACCACAAACATAATTCAACCATTTTTATATATACCAACATTTTTTAACCTTATTTTAAATTTAAAAAAAGGGTTTTCTAGTTTCATGTGTTCAATTTAATTAGTTTCAGTTTTATAGCCTGAAAGAACGATTTGTTGGTTTGTTAGTTGGTAAATCAGGTGTTACATTAAAGCATTTATTACATTACATTTTGGCAAATAGCTAGCTTGTTGGCAACAAAGTAATGACTGACCAGAGCCATCACACAGAAGAATACCGTATTTTTGGACCATAAGGTGCACCGGATTATAAGGGACATTAAGCAAAACAAAACAGCCATATACATCAAATTTTACTCCACGCATTCTTCTTGCTTCCTCCACTACCATTGATTCATCAATGTTTAATTCTCTCCCAGCTGCTCTGTTCCCATGTTGTTCCAGTATATTAATGACTAACCTGGTATTGTGGATGGATTATCTCAGCTGTTCTCCTGACTGAAGTTTGGTCCATCTACAGCATCCTGCCATGTGATTGCATTTGTCCCTAACCATCAGGAACCCTCACGTTATTTTATCGAGTTGAAAAAGGGTAAGCGTTCGTCCTCCACCTTCACTGTGTTTATGTTATGCTAACATAGCTGTGTCGCTAGCGACCACGTAGCACATCATTACATACCAGCTAGTCCAACTTAGGTAACCCTACAAACGTCACTGCTGTTTGGTTTTCTGTTTTCATTTATGTTGGAGGTGATATCAGAGCTGCACGTTTGACAGTCCATCAAGCGGTGCGGCTTCGTAGCTTACCAAAGTCGTACTAAAATATTTTTTAACAGATTTTTGAGCACCATGTACCACATAAAATCGGTTTGAGGTCAGCAAGCACAACCAGAAGGTTAAATTACATTAGTGATATTTTGCATATATTGCTGTATAAGTAGCATGTTGCCATTATGACATTAAAACATGAAATTCCAAAGTTTAACAAAAAGCTAGCACACACATTGTTGAAAGCTTTGTGCACATTTATGTATTTGTCAGGAATTTATCGGAAAATAATCGAACACAAAATAGAACAGTTCAGTTAACAGACTAAACACCAACAGTCCGGGATTAAACAAAGGCATATATGAAGGATACATGAATGCATATACAATCTACACATGCACTTGTTTGTGTAGTGTGTGTATTACGTGCACTGATGTGTGAAGTCACTGTGATTGCAGATTTAATGCATTTATTAAGGTAAATGGAAGGCAGCGTCGTCTTGGTTCCACAGCGGTTAACGTAAGTGTTTTGGTATTTTGTCGAGGATGAAGCGCTTAAAGGTCAAAGCCCTTGTAAATTGTAATGCCACTTTAATGTGCCTCAGAATGACTTCCTTCACCTCTCCAGCGTCCTCTGTCTCTCACAAACAGACCCATGACTTATACAGAGTGTGCCTGTTTATATAGGAAAGAATTCAGATTTTGGATTCATGAACTTCTCTCTGCTGAAATGCATGCATGCGTATATGGCTTTTTTTCATTGATTGCATGATGCAAATGTTTCAGAGCCATTAAATTTGTGTTTGTCTCCTGTTTGGTGCACTCTTGTTATGCAATCTCCTCCCACAGTTTTTGTTTTCACGTGTCCTGCTTGTTTTTTACTTGCCAACGATTTCACACCTGTCTCTGAGCGGCCCATGCTGACGTCACCGCGTCTATGTATTACCCAAAGAATACGTTTAAAGTCTTTTAAGGATGGTAAATGCAACATGCAACATCCCTCCATTCTCATTGCTTTTTTATTTAACTTGCGATTTGTTGCCTTTTTGTTCTTGTTTTTTTGTTCTTTTTCTTTTTAAATAGTTGCTTGGAATTCAGAAATGTGCTAGAAATGTAGGAGATAATCCACCAATGAATCATTGAGGAGTTCTCCAGGTTATTTGCTGACTTATAGCGATTCTAATGAAGTAATATCTTGTGATTTGCTGCCCCTATGCTCTCTAAACAAGAAAAAAAAAACATTTCAGGAGATGTTTGACATTTAAGGCTTCCCCCTGCACTACACGTATTTTACAGTAACTACTCTCCCCACTGTGATATCATATTACTGTGAGTACACCCTGTATGGATCCATATTGTCCTCAGAGAGGTGTACTCACCGAGTGATATCATGGAGTGAGCTTCTACTGGATGATGACACCTCTGATGTGCCTGTTAATAACCTGATACTGGATCTGAAAATGATGGAAACCTGAGACATCAAAGGTGCATCACAGCAGCGTGACACCACAGAGCACGAGAGAATATATGGGGTAAAGGATGTTAACCCTTTGTAATCCATCACTGACCACTCAGTTCCAATGCACAGGCATCTTCACATCTAAAAAAATTAAAATTACCCAAACATAATTTGATATAATTCCATCTGCAGCCAACAAAGGCAGGGGGAAAACAAAAAACACGGCCACTGGCAGGAGCGGACGGTCCACCCTTTACTGAGCAGCATGGTAAAAAATGAATTTAATGCACTTCATAGTTCACACTCTGAGCCTTTTGCAAATACAAAACTAAAGCTCCATTCAGATGAACATTACAAGAAAAAGTAACTGCAGTTCCTCATGTAGCCACTTGAGGCCGGTTCTAAATGTCATGAGACAGGACTAAAATGTAGGACGCGTGAAACCAGCTTGTAATCCATTATTTGGGTACAGTACAAAACAAAAGTGACTGAAGAAGACTGACACTGCACTAGGTCTGTGGCAAGTGTGTGCTTGTTAGAAGACCTGTGTAATTTTTATGTTATAATAGAAAAGGGTCTTATCTTGCTATCATTGCTATAGTCAAAGGTTATCAATCAAAGCCAAACTACTTGACAGGAACTTAGATATGGCATGACCGAAATTACAGCGTACATAAATAAAACGTGACATCTATGATCAAGAAGATCAGCCCATGTTAAAAACTTAACTTAATAAAACTATAAAAAACAAAAACAAAACATCATTAGCCTCTCTGGATAGTATCTCTTTCCACAACAACTCAATGATTGATTGGCACAAATGTATTGTTAAATTAGCTTTCTAGCTTTAGCTGATAACCTGGCACGCCACTCAAAATATGATATTATGGTGGTATGAAAAGACGACACGGGAGATCCCAATATTTTACTCTAACTTTACTTATGCCTTCACACAACTTTCACACAACATTCAAAGCGCCAAAACTTCATCCTCTCACTTCCCTGAATACTGGGTGTGAGTGGAGCCACCTGGTGGTCAACCACAGTATCTTCCATCGTAGAGCAATTAAAATGCTAAAGCTGAAAACTAGAAGGTGATTACTCTGTTGCAAGATTCTGTGTTTGTGCACAGTCTATGTTTGCACTCTCAAAAATAACACACAGGTCAAAACAGCTTAACATCAACAAAAGTTTTTCGTGGTTGTGTGCTGATATTTGCCAACAGTAGACTACAGTAAAGGAAGCTGACAGTCAAATGCTTGGTTGAGCAGCATCACTGGGTTGGCCATTGAAGTTTAATGTATTCATCTGCAGTACAGATACTGTATCACCTTATATTGATAACAGTGAGATATGTGTAGTAGCACCTCTTGAGTTGTCATGTGGGCGGAAATCAGTGTATTCAGCCACTTTACATCTCTGCTACTACATAAACACTTGAATTTTCATCACGAGGAAATAATATGTGGCTCTGCAGAATGCAGTCTCTTGCACTTACATATCTAAACCGTGTCTTGACTTTTGCTTTTTTTTAAAACTGTGTTCCCTACTCAATATGAAAGATCATCTCACGATGACACCTAAAGTAATGTTATCAACTGGCAATTTTTTTGCCCATCTTTTCCACCCATTCTGTTTATACGGAGGAAAGTATAGCAGGTATTAGTAATGTTACAGACCACATATCAAAAGCTAGTTTGTAATGAATAAAAGATAAAGAAATAAAATAGAAAAGAAATACCAAGCACATGTTTGTCATAGCATAAGGGAAACATACAAAGTCTGTACTCTGGGGCTAAATATGTCAGTACGTTCAGCCCTTACATGAGATCATATGGAAGCATGAGGCTTCACTACTCTGACTCATTTATATGGTGGAGCATACTGAAATGTATTTCTTCCCACACCCATACATATTTAATATAGGAGCATATGGTTGTCATCGGAGGAGGTCAGTGCTGGAGGCAAAGAGTAGATGTGCTCTGTTGGCTACATCTGCCCTCCCCTTCCTGGTTAGGGGTGAGACAGGTTATGAACTGAAAATAGGGATGACTGGACCATCGTGTAGAACTGTCTGCTGAGCAAACTGTCAATTAAAGTCAGTCGAAATAAAACTTGCCTTAAAGTAGCACTCTCCTAATTTACACATTATGTTGTTTCATTACTTTCCTTGATCAGCGACTGTTGTAGCGTCTTCGGATGTTTTGTAATTATGGCACCTGTTACTGGGTTAGACATATTAGAGAGCAAGTGAACCTTTTCGAGTTGATATGTTAGAAGCAGGAAAAATGGGCAAGCATAAGAATTTGAGTGAGTTTAACAAGGGTCACATTGTGACAGCAGGACAAATAGGTCAGAGCAACTCCAAAACTGCAGGTCTTGTGGGGTGTCTGCAGTCTGCAATGGTCAGTATCTATCAAAAGCAGACCAAGTGAAGGACAGTGGTGAACCAGTTACAGTTTCATAGGTGGTCAGAGCTCATTAATTCACATGGTGTGCAAAGGCTGGCCCATGTGGTGCAATCCGACAGCCAAACTACTGAAGCTCAATTTGATGAAAAAGGTTCATGATGGTTCTGGTAGCAAGATGTCAGAATACACAGTGCACAACAGTTGCATTATGGGCTGTATAGGTGCATACCAGTCAGGCAGCCCATGCTAGACCCTGTCCACCTCTAAAACCACCAACAATGCAGAAGTAAGCATGAAAACTGGCCCGTGTACAGTAGCAGTGGAAGAATGCGGTCTGGTCTTACCTGGGGAACATTAGGATGCACCGTGGAAGAAGGTAAGCTGGTGAAGGTTTAGTGTTTGTTGGAACAATGGAAAACCTTGAGTCCTGCCATCCATGTGGATATTATTTCACAACTGGGGACTTAAATGATCTGTTGCTAACATCTTGGTGCAGATACCACATGACATTTTCAGGGGTCTAGTGGAGTCCATGCCTTGATGGGTCAGGGCTGTGTTGGGAGAAAAAATGGGGATGGGATGGGAATAGATTTTGACGGTTTGAGGAGACACTCGGCTAAATTTGTATAAATTTAATAAACTTCAGCTTTAATCGAATGCCCGCGCTTTGTCCGTGGTTGTGTGTTGTTCAGCCGTCTCGCGGCCAGTCGTAGCAGCAATGCAACGCTTGATGCGGCTGATCATCCTAATGCACCCTCCTCTGCAGAGGTCATAAATTAGTCTGAAATACGGAGTGGGCCGCTGCTGCCAACCTCATCTGCAAAGTGAGTGAAGTGAAGCAGAAAGAATCAGCCCGAGATGCAGCGTCAGGCTGTTCTCAGCACAGAAGTCTGGTATGTCTGCAGCGACGGCCCTGCTTTTCTGACTGAGAAATGAGATATTACATTCTGCATCTTCAGAGTCCTTGTTTTGCTCCACTGCATCTCATTCCTCCTGTTGATAATTCTGACTGATTCCCTTCATTTTATAAACCCGACATTAATTAGAATTTCTGTAAGTAATAAAATGTATTGGATTTCCATTATTATGGAGAGAGCAAGATAAGGACCTCTTTTTGTCTGAGAGGATTTCCTTGGCTTTGCGCTGCTTAAAGCATGGGCGACTCTTTCGAACGGAGAGCGAAGAAGAGATAGACATGAAACAGATGTCGCCTTTTTCTTATTTTTGATTGTAATTTCATTTCCCTAACCCTTTCGAGCTATTGTGAAAATTGAATCACACATTCAAAGAAAACACTCATTTCATTTCAACATAAAAGGCAAACTTCTATCTGTCTTTCTCTTTTGTTCCCAAATGGTTTCTTTGTTTGGTTTGATTGGAAGGTAATTTTGCCCTGATTGATGTAAACCTAACAATGAGTTATATTATTGTACTCCTGGTCCAAGATGTCTTTTGAATTTATTTTTTTTTATCTTTTAAATCATCGGCTATGGTAATGAACATACAATTGAACTAAACGAACTCTACATCTGCCCACCACCAGCAAATATCAGTGTTTTAAAACCAATTTAAACAAAACGTTCCGTCTGCGCCGCCTTTTACGTGATTTGTGAATATTATACATGCAAATTACGATCTGATCCTAAATCAGCACTCGTTATACTCCTCCCATACAGAAAGGAAAAAAACAAACCTTGACTGTCTTGGCTCAGCGTAGCATTTTCTCATCGAGTAGTACAAACAAAGCTGATTAGCTTCCTTTTTTGAATAACAGCCCATTCTGATGATGCACATAAATCAAAAACCTGTTTGGAAGGGTGCATCGCTGCCACATTGAAAGATGTTTGCTTAGAGTGAACAACAATCCTCTTATAAGTACACTCACAGCAATAAACAGTTCATTTTTTCAGGCTACGAAACACTTTCACCTCATTTGACTTTCGCTAATCTTCAGCTACTGCTGTTCTGAAATTTAGCTCATATCAGCTGAAGGCTGTAGGAGTAAATGAAGAGCAAATTATTTTTCCTTTTGAGGTTAGTGGGTACTTTTACAAATGAACTGTACATATATATATACATGCTTACGTTTATCTAATTTCCAGCCTGCCTTCAGAGATGTGGTGTGAATAATTAAACATTCTGCTGCGCTGCTATAATTGCTGCTGCCAACATCATAATGTGACTGTGAGATCTTAAAGTTCAGTTCACTTTAGTGTAAATTAATTCAGAAATCTTTATTCATCTCAAAGGGGTTTCTGTGTGTTAGGCCAAATGTATTGAAAATAAAAAATATGAAAGTGTTTGAACAGAATTGGAAATACACTTGATCTAATAGTTGTTACACATCACAACAAGAAATAGCTGAAAAAACGTACTTGCCTGACTCGATCTCTAAAGCTCTAAGTAGTGGAACCTAAACTGAGGACTGTTTGTTTTAAGCTCTGACTCTCTTCCACAATGTATCTGTTGTCCTGTCTCTCTCCCCTTACCCTAACCCGGTCGTGACAGATGGCTGCCGCTCCCTCAACCTGGTTCTGCTCAATATTTTTTCCTATTTTCACCACGTGACTACTTTTAAGGAATTATCTGATTGTTGGGGTTTTCTCCCTACTATTGAAGGGTCTTTACTAAGTGTGTAAAGGGGACTTTTGTTGCAATATAAATAAACCTTTCCCAGCTAAATGGACTGGTACTTATATAGTCCAGTTCTACTCTGAGACCCTTTCTATCATTTACACTCCAACAGCCACTTGTGCAGTATCCTGTCCAAGGATACTTCAACACGTAGACTGGTGAGACCGACGGTCGAACCACCAATTTTTCACTTTACAGATGCCCAACTAGAGAGTTATCTGTGAACACTTTCCTGATTAGAATGACTTACCTTCCTTTCATCATGAGGGCTTTTCATTAACCCCGTTAACCTGTTTAACATTTAAGTCCTCCAACCCTGGCGGCATGCATACAGTTAAATGGAGATCTAATCTCAAATATCCAAACCTGAATTTAAGTGGAAATTAATGATGATGACTAAAAGAATAAAAAACCTAAATCTCGAATGTAATGAGGGTGTAACATTGTTGGATGAGAAGGCACACGCCCCTTACCCCACACGTTTAATCTCACCCAGGCAACGGAAGCCATTTAACATTTATGGTGTTTTAATCAGGAGAAGATGAAGGAAGTCTGTTAAAAGATTAGTTTAATCAGCCCCAGCCTGCTTCTCTTCCTGGCTCATTATACAATACTAATGGTCTGAAACATGTCAAGGTGCATGTCCATAGGTGGGGCTGATCAACCTCAAAGAGCCCTTCATCAAGTGCAAACCATGACGCAGAGTGTGCGTGCTTTCATTTATCTTACCCTGTATAATTTATCCTACAGATTTTATTTTGTTGTTCCAGTTGAAGTAATAGTGAGTAGTGCTGATTTTCTATTACACTCCAATTTGCTGTAGTGAAGGGTGTAAATATTCTCCACGTCTGGTACTGATGGAATCCAATAATACTTGGAATTAAAAACAGGAAATTTCCAAAGTAAAAATGAAGCTTTAAAATCAATTAGCGTAAAACGTGACTTTAAACATTTACGTTTGGGACATGTCACTCATCTCAGAGGCATCATCACATCTTCGCATTCATTAATAGTGTCCTGCGAGAGCTTCCCTTTTAAAAAGCTGCTTGCAGCAGTCCTTCCCATCATGCATTTGAATGCTCGGTGCTCACTGTCTGCAGCAGACACACTTAAGATAATGAATAGCTGGAGGAGGCAGGCGTTCTTTACCGCAGCCCAGTGAAAGGCCACTCTGTCTGGATCCACCAGGCAGAAAAAGAAAAATCTTTCCGGCAGCATCTGGTCGGACTGTGCAAATCAGCACGCTGAGATTCTTTGGATTTCAATGAATTCAGATGGTCGCATTAAAGATGTACTCATGTCATTTTAGGCTGCTGTGAAAGACACATTTAAAGGGCCACCTGAGAGCAAACAAAATGTCTTTATTTGTATTCGCCTTTCAATCAGTTTTCCATATTTCTCCTTCCTGTAACTCATATGTGACGCACCACAGGAAGGTCACTGGTGTACAGAAGCAGACCGGAGTGGCGTCAGCTCAGTGCCAATAACCAAGATAACTAAAATAAGTAAATGTCAATCCGAGGTTTGGAGGAACTATAGAAGGGGGCAATGAAACCGTTGGCTTTTGATTGTCATCATATTCATCTGCCAACAGTTTTTGGCACCATATTTGAAATCTGTTTGCTAATTAATTCATCTCAGCTGAGCCAGCTAGTGACTACTGGCACTTCAAATTACCATTTGAGCTGCAACAGAAGCAGTTACAAAAAATATGTTTATCAAGAGTTGTGTTTGCCTTCTTTTACCTCATGTACAGACTAAAGAAGACAAATTCTCACAGAGTCATTTTAATATTGAAATCATATTAAATCAGTCAAAAGGTCCACAAGACACACATGCACATTAAAACCTTACAAGACTAGTAGCATAAAAGCTGTGGCTTTGGCTTTGAGAGTGTGCACATATGCATACAGATGGGGGCCTATCTCATAATGCCTTAAATACAATGATGAATCTTACTTTGTACATACTAATGTAGTGGGATTTCTCTTTAATGTACTGTATGGGGAATTTCTTTAATGTATTGGGTAGTGGGATTTCTTTTTAATGTATTGTCTGGATGACGATGCTTTGATGTGACTT
>VUQR01013256.1:0-21356 GCA_015108515.1 Hemichromis elongatus | reverse complement strand
GTGGGGTGGGTGGGGGGGGGGTGGGGGGGGGGGGGGGGGGGGGGGGGCGCGCTGGTGCTCACACTTTAGGACACATCTGGTGACGCATTACAACAACTCCAGCATATCGTCTGGTTCCAAATACTCCACATACAGAGGCACACTCGTTAGAAAGTGCTGCAGGCTGACAGACTGACAAATCAGCATCAAGGGGGGTGGCCATTTTGGATCTGTCACAGGAGTATCTGGGCAAGCAGGAGGCATCTCGTGTCCTTCTCATCATAAGCATGTAAAAATATCTTGGCATCTTCTTGTGTCTTCACACAGTGTGAGGTGGAGGAGCTCAGGCAATTACACTCATCTGCATGTGTTAATATGATTAATTAGCAGGAATAAACACTTTCCTATGACACGAGCTACACGGTGAGCCACACACCTGCAGAAGCTCTGATAAAAGACAACGCCTCATGGCAAAGTGCCTTTTCATGAGACCCGCTAATTGGCATCTGAAAACGTTCCGGCTAATTAGGAAAAGGCAGATGAGGCTTGATTAGTTTGAATGCAAAGTGTAACTTGTGGTGTGGTGGGACTCAGGAATGTGCCAAGGTTTTATTTCTTCACCATCACGATACAAAGATAATTGTAATTGTGATCATTTGCATACGTTAATGAATTTGCGTGACGCTTCTTGATCAGACGTGGAATAAATAATTGATGCAGTATCAGCACCTAGCATGACAAGTGGGACGTTTTGAAATAACTAAGCGCATTAAGGTGCGAGTTTGATGGCTGCCATGCTCCCAGGCAAGGTGTGAAAGTAGAGCAGATGCTATCTTGTGCTTCCTGCAAACTGCGCACTCTGTTGCCACTATCACACCGAGATTAACTCCAAACTACCGACAGTATGCTAAGACTTTAAAGTTTCTACATCGCATTAAAAAGGGATCCTGAGTCAGAGTGAATTAGATGCGGCTGAAGGAAATGCATTTTAGAAGCATTACAACGTGGCAGAGAACAAAGAGCAGCGACAGGAAACAAACCAGGGTGTGTGGGAGCTTTAATTGGAACATGGTAAACAGTAAATACATCAGATTGTTTCAAACGCCCTGGATGTAGAGGGGGATACATCCCCCTCAATTAGCCTGCTTTCAGATTAAGCTTTATAAGAAGCAAGCAGCCACCGAGCCAGTCAACCTTGGGATATGCCCCGAGTTCAGCCTCCCAGGAGCTCCAGCAGCACAGATACAGGGATCATGTTTAATTGCTTCTGTAAATGGTCAGAGCTCAAGCCCCCCCAATTCCATTCCTCAGGGTAATCAGGCATGTTTTCACCATACAGGGCAAAAGAGAGTGAGAGAGCCGGTAACATCCACGTTGCCACTCTAACACCACTAACGGGCTTCGCCATGACTTTGTGTCATGTTACGAGATTTTAGTAGAATTTTTCTTTCCATCCACAAACACTAAACAGGCACCGGACAAAGAAATAAAACTAAACAGCATAAAAATAAAAGTTTCAAGAGATTGTTTTATTTTGTGTATCGATACGTGACAAAGCAGTGAGCAGCTTTAAAAGGTTTCTGGTGCAGGTTTTTCCAACTCATTTAAAGGATTTCCAATGACTGAATATTTTCAAATTTGTGTCATCCATCAATTTTATCTCCTCAGTGTCAGACCTCCAGGTGAACATGTACGGAAGAGCGAGCTCAGGAGTTAAGTAATAAAAAAAAAACCAAAAAAAAAAAAACACTGATGCTCAGGGGAAAAAATGCCACAAGGCATCAAGCAAAATTTCAGTCACTTTACAGCAGTCCATCTAATGTTCACTCAAGCAGCCTTTGCCCTCTTCCACTTGGCATCGTTTTTTTTTTCCAGCCTTTTGTCCTTTAAGAGCCTTTTGCTAGTTCAACTCCTTTGCATGATGCACAGACCACTTTAACATTGACCACAACATAGACGGGACTTTGTATGTAGTACAGAGGGTCTCCCTGACAGGACAAGCCATGGGATATCTCGAGTGAGAAACTGTGTCCACTCTGGGAGGGGATGAGAAGCAGGTGGGTGGTGGTGAGAAACGACAACAACGGCAATAGTAGCACAAGAGAAGGAGTGAAGCTTTGGAGACGAAGGCAAGGGCAGCGTGGCACGTCTGTCACTCAGCATACCTGCAAACAAACAAAAGCAGAGTGATAACAAGGTCCCGCATCACTTTCTCTTCATCTTCAAAGTAAGGATTTAAACTTTAATATTATTTCGTTGTATGTGTTGGGTTAACTAATGTATATTACCCTCAACACCTGGTTTATTACACTTCTAAACGGCAGTGTGACATCAGCAGCTTAGAAAGCCGAGGAGTTTGCAGGACTGTTTACAGTTCTTTACAAAAATCAGTTTGAGATCAAATTCATTTTTTCACCGTTAGAAGTGCACATTTTTAACTCAATGTAGTGATGACACACTGCATCAAGAAAAAACGTCATTACAAGTAACAACTCAGCATTTACAGTCATATTTGACTAAACAGGAGTTTCTAATGTTCTCTGCAGACTAGTGCTGATGTCCAAGTAACCCAAATATGTGATTTCTGACTTTTTAAACATGTTTAAGTCATTGGTAATCAGGGAACAAAATGAAAGTTTTCTAGATAAGAGGCCGGCTGTAGATCAGGAGCACTTCATCCACCAATCGGAAAGTTGGTGATGCTCCAGTCTGCGAGCCAAGCTACCCTTGAGCAAAATACTGAACCCCGAGACCCTCTCTGACGTACCCATCAGAGTATGAATGTGTGTGAATGTTAGAAAGCATTTAGGTGTAGAAGAATGGTTTCTATTTTAATGTAAAATGGTAAATGGAGCGATTGTACTCTACCTGAGCACTCAAAGCACATCTAGTCAAAGTGGAGCTCATTTCAAGTTATTTGTGGAGATGCGTATGGAGGAGATGGCTGGATGTTGTTGAGCTCTAACTAAGAAGTACATTAAAAGCGCTCTACTAACTAGAAATATACCAATAACCATGTACTGACAAATTTAAATAATTATAAATATAATATTATCCACTTACAGCTGTCATTTATCCAGTATGTGGACAAGTTAAATCCCACTGATTCTAGTTTGTTTCAAAAACGCCACGATGGGCAGCTCACGATGACACAACTAATAAAGCTTTTCTTAATGAATATATATTTAAGGCATTATAAGGGCCCATAGTTGCTGTCTGAACTGACGCATTACAGTTATTAACACTATTGGCTGTACTGTGTGGACGTACGACTTCCTGCATTTACACTGTAGTCAGTTTACCACCTATTTTTCTTCTTTTTAATAATACCACCCCCCTGAAAAACTCATTCCAGCACAGCGATGCTAAATGATAGTGAATTTACACTCATTTACCTTCTGGTTTGTCAGCACAGAGCTGCTCTGGAGTGCTGGCAGGTGGCTGTTGAGCAAGGCAGCGCCCGGTCTGTCGTGCTCACAGAAAATTGTACCATTGATGTAATGGAAGCGATCGCCAGGCATTAGTCTGTTCCTACAAGTGGCACAGCTGAAACACTGCAAAGGAGTGGGGAAGAAAAACATCTCATGTCAAAATGGAAACAGTTTGAGTTGAAGCTGGAGCTGGATGGAAGATATTCAAAAATTAAACACTACAACGCTGAAATTCTGTTGTAAAAGCACCTTAAAAGATCTTAAAATAAGTCTCAAGGAGTGATTATATGTGGGTATAATTCCCTTTTCTCCTGACACATCTCCCCTTCAAATCCCAGATGCTTCCGTCAAACAAGCTGTGGGAGATGAAGCGCAGTAACGTGAGAGTTGGGGATTTACCTTGAGGTGGTAAACATTTCCCTGTGCCCTCATCACCATTTCGTTGGCTGGAATAGACTGGCTGCAAGCACTGCACGCCCCGCTGTGCCCAAACAATCTGCAAACACAAAGATTTGGTTTTTGTTTCACGTAAGATCTGCATGGCCTTGGAAATTTAAAAATCAGCAGCTTGCTTTCCCTCCTTCCTCTGCCTCTCACCTGATGTAGTCGCTCCGACAAAGAATCATGCCCCCTTTGCTGTAGCAGGTGGTACCAATGTCCCCCAGCTGGGCTTGGCAACAAGAGCACTTGAGGCAGCGCGTGTGCCAGTAGCGCTCCATGGAGAAGAGCAGAAAGCGGTCGGCAATCTTCCCCCCACATCCTGCACAAGACCTGGGGTCTGGAGGTACACCTGACACTTGGCTGTTCACCATGATGATGTGGCCCTCTGAGGCTTCTGAATACACAGGGTGGACGTTGGATGGGTGAGACAGATTTAACCAGTCAAGGTTCACTCACACTTGAAGATTTCTAAAACAACATTAAATTTCCTATTAAATATCTGGAATAGATGTCTTAAGAGAAGACTGTTAGTTCCAAATGCAAGTACATTTTTACATTTATGGTTACACAAAACGTCTGCGAGGCTTCGGCATGACTGCAACATGCTCTAACAAGCTGACCTCAACTATACATGAGAGTTACTGTGATATTTTACCCAGAATTCCTCGTACACAGCGAGTAAAACAGAACAGGTAAAATATGCATTATAGATGTGCATTAGAAAGCTGGGTAGTTTCAAAGGAAAGCTTTTTATGACAAAAATACAGGGGCGGGGAAAGGATTTACAAGAATTAGCGGTATGTCAAAGGTGTGTGTGTGTGTGTTTGTGTGTGTGTGTGCGCGCGCGCAGGAGGGGTGGGGGAAGTCACCAAATGTTACTTTTGGTAGAGTTCCGGCAATTAGGAACCTTTGTAAAACCATTTCTGTTGGCTGTCCTTCAGACATACAATATTATATCGCAGCCTAAATGCTACTTAATTGCACGAGCTGCTAGCTTTGAAAGGGGGGCTCTGCACAGAAATGCGCGCGCGGACGTAAAACAACAGGAGAAAATAAAGACGCGTTACCTTGCCGAGACAAAGCTTTTCCTCCTGACGAGAGAACTTTTTGAACCTGGGGAAATATTCAGCCTCCGCCCGCTCAAAGCTGTAAACCCACACTTAAGCTCGACATGTTCCGGGGTCCATATCTTCCCAGAAAAGAACAAAACAGGATTCGCTACTGAACATTAAGCCCGGGACGGTAATAGTTGAGCAAACTCTCCCCGACGTCCAACTCCGTGGATAAATAACTAGACGTACGCGTGAGGACGAGACATGACGCAGCCCGTGCTCCTCCGCTCTCTGTCACAGCTGCCTGTCTGTCTATCAGCGCTCCTCTCCGTCTAGTGCCTTTGACAGCGACTCTATTCATCAAATTTCGTAAGGAGGCTATTTAAATTACCGAGAGGGGACGCAGCCGACGAGAGGCACGTAGCAGCCAGTAGAAGAGCAGGGGGCGTGTCCACCGTCAAAATGATTTATGAGTTTATAGGGACTTATTAATATGCATATTTGCAATCCTCGAGCTCCTTACAGGGCTTCACTGAGAGTGTGTATACTGACGTGGAAACAGCTATAATTATGGAAGGGTATTTTATAGTGTTTTTGGAATATTCATTATCATTGTGCGCGCATTTCTTTAAAAGTCAGTGTTTAAATATAGATTTCCTACGTCACAGAAAAATGTATAAAATGCAGATTCTACACAAGAAATTATGAAAACTTGGTTAAAATTTCATATCTAGACGGTCGTGTGAATGCGTAAGTCTTACTTTAGGTTTGATAAAATAATCATAATTTTCAGAATTTTTTTATATACTTATTTATTATCTACATACTGTGTATAATTATGATTTAAGAGTACCTTACTGCTGAAGTAACGCCAAATAATACACTTAAGTATTTGATTGACCATATTTTCAAGCCAGAATCCAGACTTTATTGTTATGTGCACTCACCAGTCAGTTTATTGGGCTCACCAGTTCAATCACATGTTAACTACTTAGTGCAGTTAGGGATTATACAATCTGCCAAAGTTTGATCCTAACCCAAGAATGGAAAGAACTTATTTAAGTGACATTGAATGTGGCATGGCTGTGGGTGCCAGACAGGTTTGGTTGAAGGTTTCAGAAAATGACCATCTACTAAGATTCTCATGCAAAGCAATTTTAGGTTTTCACAGAGAATACTCAGAACAGAGAGAATATCAAGTGTGTGGCAGTTCCCTCTGTGAAAACGCCTTGTTCATGTTTGAGGTCACAGGAGAATGGCCAGACTGCTTCGAATTGACAGGAAGGTAATAGTAGGTCAAGTAATCACTCATTAAAACCAAAGTATACAGAAGAACACCTCTGAATGCACAACACATGGAACTGTGAAGCAGATGGCCCAAAGCCTCAGAAGACCACACCAACTGCGCTCATCAAAATGGGGCAACAGAAACAACAGTTAAGGGAGGTGGTGGTGGTGGTGGAATAATGTGAGGATGTTTCCTTGGAACACACTGGGCACATTAGTACAAACTGTGCATGGTTTAAATGCCACAGCCTAACCTGAATATTGTCGCTGAGCATATCCAATCCTTTGTGACCACAGTGTACCACCCTCTGATGCAGGGGTGGGCAACTCTAGGCCTCAAGGGCTGGTATCCTGCAGGTTTTAGATCTCACCCTGGGTCAGCACACCTGAATTACATTAATAGTTCATTACCAGGCCTCTGGAGAACTTCAGGACATGTTGAGGAGGTCATTTAGCCATTTGAATCAGCTGTGTTGGATCAAGGACACATCTAAAACCTGTGGGACACCGGCCCTCGAGGCCTGGAGTTGACCACCCCCGCTCTAATGGCTGCTTCCAACAAGATAATGCTGCACGTCAGAAAGCAACTGCTTGATGATAATATGTCACTAAATAATCTCCCTCATCCTGTTCTCTGTTTATTTTTGGAACATGATTATGGCATGGTTCAATAGTGAAAGTAAACCAGTTAAGCATACTTGCACTTGAAGTGTATGCCAGATAATTAACACAAGCTACTCACCCTGTGTCATTTGTCAGTGCTCAGTAGCACTTCAGCAGAGTAGTATCAGTAGGTCAGAGATTTTCCTTCATGGGATTGTACATCCAGCTGAGTTCCAGTAGAGGACAGTGTCCTACAATGTTCTTTAATTTGGACTCCTTATAGGTGAGCTTGGAGAAATAATGGAATCGGTTTATTTTTCACAATTATATTTAAAGCTTTTTTTGTTTGTTTGTTTGCTTTACAATATAATACATGCTTAATATGCTATAGTGAACCAGTTTTGTAGACGGTTGATCGTAATCACTGAGGGTATGATGATTATGATATCGTTGGCTTCTTTTTTGCTTTCCGGAATTTAGACTATTACATTTAATGTGAAAGACAGTCGTGTGCTGTAATGCCAGCACTGAACAGGTTAGACTGCTCTGGTGACAGTCACAAAACTCTGTCCAAGCTGTCTTGGTGGAGCGACAAACTTTCTCATTGTATCCAGTAGAGGGCAGTGAACACTCACTATTCAAATCCATCAGCATCAACACTTTCAGATGGAGACAAGCAAAGTTCCAGAGTTCCATCTTTAAGTTGTTTTAGTATCTGTCCATTATTTTAAATGCCCTTACAAATAATTGTAATTAAAAAAAAACTGCTGTAAACTGCTAAAGTTTTTGGCATGTTATGGTTGGTTATGGGATGATGCAAATGTTTGTAACCAGTGAGTGTTAGAGGAGCACAAAATCTGAAGAATGTGTGCCAAATTGTAATAGTGAAGTTTTTTTGCTGTTTGTTTGCATTTTGTTTTGTTGCTCAAAATCTAAAAGAAATCATGATTTATTTTTGTTGTTGGTGTAACCTTTGAAGAGTTATGTTCAAATGTTCAGGTGAGCTTTACTGTTGACCTGAGGAATAGTGCGGACACATATACTTCCTCTGTGATCGATAGCACCACCAGACATTTCTGCTGCTGCTGAGTTCTCTGTGGAAAACATTTGACTCAATGCAAAGCAACAATTCCTTTAACACTGGCTAATCATATGCATGCAACGCTAGTCCAAAGGCTGTTTTTTTTGTTTGTTTTTTTTTACTCTGGTGTGCCATTGGAATGAATTCAGTTTGTTTCCTGTTGTTTCCTCAGCTGAGATGCATTTAGGCTGGATAACAACAATTTCTGGCTCTGATTTCCTTTTTCTGTCAACGAGAACTTGAAACAACATGCTCACATCTATAAATGATAATGAATTCATTTTTTTACTTTTATATAGAGATACACATTACATTGACAAAAGTATTTGGTCATCTGCTTGGGTATCCAGTATTAAATGATGAGAAAGTTACAGTAGTGAAAGGTGAAGAGAAGGTAGATATGATGGCAAAAACCTTTGATAAAATTCATAGCTCAAGTAATATTAGTGAAAAAGGTCAAAGGGGAAGAGAAATTACAAACTGCAGAAAATTGGGGGATACTGCAGCAAATGATTCATTCGATATGCGTGCCTCTCCCACTCAGTGTTTGTTTCTCTCTCCTTGCCTTAAACCTCTCTCGTCTGCATCGCTCCCTTTCCTATCCCCCAGTCATATATGTATCATTTGTAATAACTTAAAGGTTAAAAAAAATAATAAACATCAAGTTGATCAGTATGGCAAAGCCATAATGATCAACTTGGAAAAATAAATCTGTTGGGATTTTTTTTCTTGGCCTTTTTCTTGACATTAATCAAACCTCAGATAGAGGAGAAACAATGCAGTTTTCATCCTGGTCGTGGAACACTGGACCAGCTCTTTATCCTCTCAAGCACACTTCAGGGTGCATGGGAGTTTGCCTAAGCTGTCTACATGTGTTTAGTGAACTTGGAGAAGGCATTCGACCGTGTCTGTCAGAGTGTCCTGTGGGAGGTGCTCCAGGACTATGGGGTGTCTGGCTCATAGTTATGGGCCATTTGATCCTTATACAACCGTTGCAAGAGGTTGGTCACAGGTGGGTGATGAGCTCCTCCAGGGCTGCTCCTGAATTTCTTGGAGTAGCCAAGTGGCTGAAGTCTTTCACTTGGGTGGTCTCAGAATCTCATCTCTGCTTTTCGCAAATGACGTGGTTCTGTTGGCGTCATCGGGTGATGGCCTCCAGCTCACACTGGAAAGGTTCGCAGCCAGGTGTGAAGTGGTGGTAATGAGAATCTGCACCTCCAAATCTGAGGCCATGATTCGAGAATGTGAGAAGTGAAAGTTATCAAGAACATTTTTTAAGAAAGACTAATTTGTTTGGTAGGAATTTTTTAAATATAATTCAGTCCACACTCCACGCCAGGTGGTGGCACCATTTTACTATTTGCCAGCTGCCAATAAGTAATAAAAAAGAAGAAGACCGGTGTCTTCTTTAGCACCCCCCCCCCAAATGTGTTCAATACTTTTTTGATTCGATGGGTTGTTACCAGCATCTGGTGAGAATTTCATGTCAATAGCACCTTTAGAAATATGTTCAATATTTGTTTTATCAGCTATATTAGAAAACTAGAACTAGTAGTACTAGTTCTTTAGGTTGTGATACATATAGTTGCCTTATTATTAAAATGATCAACAGTGAAATACTGGAAACAGCTAGAGTAGCAATTTTAGAAGGATATCCTATAAATCAGTGGTTGACGTCACAGTGCTTCCTTGACTGTGACCTCTCAGTCTAAACAGGCTTTGTGGAAATGTTGACTTTAGTTCCATTAAGCATGTTGATGTGAAATTCTCCTGAGAATGAGTCGAGTTCCACACGTTCTTTTTCTGCACAGCAAGAATAATAATAATAATAATTGATATGGAGACATATGATGTTATTCCTCATTATTGCACTACAACACATCCTTTTCTAGCGTGCATGGTAGCAGTGGGAGCATAGCGGTTTTTTTAGGGGTTTATTTTTTTGCCATTGACAAGAGTGTCAACTTGAGCCAAGTTCCATTCTCCCTGAGGCCCCTGTTTATTTCCGACATATTTCCTGTTCCTTTGTCAAGGCTATGCTGAAAGTCACAGCTCACTGCAACACCGACAACACCTGTAGCATCCAGTCTGTTTCCAGCCGATATAAACCACCGTAGAGCATCACTGGATGGCAGTATTATTTTGAATAATTTTAGCTTTATTAATGAGAATTAATGTATATCATGTTATTTTGACATTCCATACAGGCCCAATACAGATTTATCTCTGCTGTGTTCCCAGCTGTCTCAACTTCTCTTAGTCACCCTCCTCTATATTTACTGTGTCTTCCACAGCTTCTGTTTGTTTCTAATTCCTATTTTGTCTGAGTTTTTGTATTTTGTATAATTTTTTAGAATTGAATAGAGCCCTCTATTGTCATAGTACATGTACAAAGAAATTATGAAAAAAAGTATGTGCCATGCCAACTGTGCCAGAATAAAATAGTAGACAACAGAAATAAATAACAAGCAGGAGAAATATATCAAATCAAGAGCAATACATACAGAAATAAGTGAAGGTACACATTGGAGAACAAGTTGCAAACTGCTTAGAAGTGGTGCAAAGAAAAGTTCTGAATAAAATCTGTGTAAGTGGCTCGAGGGATGAGGGTTACTCACAACATGACTCAGATTGTTGGGGGTGTGGGTGGGATAGTGTTTATTGACACAGCCCAAATAACCCAGGGGAAGAAGCTGTGAGTCTGGAGGTGTGGGACCTGACTAACCTGAGGTGCTGACCGGAGGACAGCGGGTCAAACAGGTGGTGAGCAGGGTGACCTGTGAGTATCAGCAAAATAGCTGCCTGTTTTCATACATCTTTTGTCTCAAAGTCATTGGGTCATTGCTATTGGGTAAGCCTCACGAAGCCTTCCAACCAACTGGTTCAAAAAAAGGTTAATTTCTCGAGGCTTCATGTCGGCACAAACCTCCCTGGAAATCAAAACCTTTATTATAATTTCAACTATTTGGCTCTCTTATAACTCTGTCAGAGTGGGAATAATTAATACAAATAACAGAAATAAAAACACCTTAATCTGATTTTTTTTTCTTTGGTTCATTTATTTGTTCATCTAATTTGCTTTTGATGGATGTGTGGCTAATAGTAATAGGAGCCAATAAATGTCTATACAAACCTATTAAAAACTTGTCAGTATGAGCTGAGTGTTTAAATAAATCCAGCAGGAAATGAGATGTTTTAACATAAACATCTCATTTCCTGCTGTGAAAATGACATTATTTATTTTTTGATCTTGGCTCAACCAGTTTCTCTTTTTGGTAATAACTTCTCCAGCTTTTAAGAAAACCGACAACATTGTGTTAAGGAAGCAGGGGTGCACAAGAATTCACAGCAAGCCTGTCAAGGCCTGGATACATGGACCTCTGACTAGATGATACCCATAGATCAGGTGGCATAATACTTCAGTTGCTTTGCAAACAAAAACACTTTACCCTGGAAGGGAAAAAAGAAGTATTATAGTAGTGACACATTTTATTATTTACAGGCTTATGATGTGTAATCCTTTACTGAGAAAGATCAACTGAAAGTATTGCCATATGGGGAAACCCTTCTCCTTTCAGCAGGCTTCGTAAAAACAAGTGAAACTCCAACACGACTACTAAAATGCATATTTTGTGGTATACATGTTCATAAATCATACCAACACTTGAGCCAGTTTATGAAACAGAAAAGCTTCAGACTACACCGATGATGTTACTCACCCTTAAAGAAGCAATAGTGATGACCGAGTTCAATTCAATTTTATTTATATAGCACCAAATCAGAGGTAAAAACCCTACAACAATACAGTGATTATGTAAAAGAATGTTGTATATTTCAAGCTGCTCGTGTAAGTAATCCTCCTTTCCTCAGATCTTCCTTCCTGTGTGCCAGATCCTCTCAAGGCCCAAAGTAAACACAGAGGCAGCATACTGAGCATTGTAACTAATGTAACAATATAAACATATTAAAGACATTACATTACAGAGACATAGCAGCACTGATGACAAACTGTCTCGGGAATATTCCCTTATATATACCTGGGCTGCTTCTTTTAGGAGTGTAAAATTCCCTGAAACACTAGAATGACTCTTAAACAAAGTAGCAGTCAAATGTTGTCAGGGGCCACCAGCTTTAGTGTACAACAACTCGGATCATTTACCTGAGTTTACACCAGACAAACGGTGTGGGAAGACAAATGTCGTCATCTAGAGGTAATGAACAGCGAAGAAAGGGAACCATCAGTGATGGCAGTGGATGGTAAGGAAGTCTCCATGGTGAGATGGCATTTATGAAACGTATGCTTCTTTTTGCAGCACAGTTTCATTCTTATTTCTAATTGTTAATTTTACAGTATTATATATACAAAACACAAATACACCTACATAAACAATAATGAATAATTGTAATATTAATTGTAAGGCCTAAGGAAAGCACGTATAATGTACACCGAACTGGTGCTAGCACAGAATCCTGTGTAATTCCATATTTAACCTTACTGTGTCACAAGGGCTCTCCATTTTTATGAATATTTATATTTATAGATTTATATTGATTAGATAAATATGATTCAAACCAGCACAGTACTTTTAATACCTTAATTTGCTCTAGACCCACACTCAGGGCAGTATTGATGTGCAGCACATGCAGCCCAATTAAATTAAGACAAAAAAAACAAAACCCTTTCTAGATCAGTTGATCATAGTCAGGACTACAGAGTTGGCCAACATGAAACTCACCAGTAGTTCTGATGATAGCCAATAGATCACTGTGTTCCTCTCAGAATTAGGCATAGGCCAGGGTGAGGAATGTAGTAGTCCACCGTAATGTTTGTGCTAAAGAGCCAAACAGAACACTGAGCAGAGGTGTGAAGTAACAAGGTATATATACTATAAATATGTAATACCTTCTACTTTAAGTAGAATTTTCAGGTGTCTGTACTTTACTTAATTATTTATTGAAGAACTTTATTGCGTTTTTTTTTAAAAATTTAAATTCAATTCTGGATTTAACATGGAGTCAGTGAAGGCAAGTCGATATGGGAGACATATGGTGTGTCTTTCTTGTCTGTGTCGGTACTCACCACTGCACTTTGGATCAGCTGAAGGAAGTTTTTAGAAGAACATGAAAATAACATTATAGCAGTCCAGTGTGGAAGTAATAAATGCACAAACTAGATGTACAGCGCCACTCTGACACAGAATGTTTGTAGAATGAGTGAGTGACCGAGATAGAGCTCACCAGTAGTCCTGATGATAGCAGTCAATAAGTCACCGTGTTCCTCTCTCCTCTGAGAAAAAGGCATAGGCCAGGTGAGGAATGTGGTAGTCCACCGTAATGTTTGTGCTGAAGAGTCAACTAGAACCTTGTATAAGGACTTGAGGGAAATAATGCACTTTGTTGCTGTACTTAAGTCAGATTTTTAGGTATCTGTTGAGTATTTATCTTTTGACAACTTTTTACTTGATCTCTATACATTTAAAAAACACATCTTTACTTTTTCTCCTTACATTTTCAAAGCTCGTTACTTTAAGTTTAATGCATTTTGAGGGAAGTTGTTATTTTACATCATTGTGCATCAACCAAATGGTGGGAACAATTGTGCATAAAAGGCAATCCTATTGGTGTATGAATTGCTTATCATACATAAAGAAATTAAAGGGCCAAAAACATATGTTTTAGGCGTCATTTTACACAACATTTTTGGTGCAGTTGTCCATAAGTGTTATCTAGAGTGACTATTAAGGTATTTCACAGCAAGAGAAAAGAATGTGGAATCACTTCAGTCAAAGCCGGAGAAAGATGTACGAAAGAGAAGATAGGAGAGGAAGAAGAGATGTGATCAAAGGCAAGGACAGCTCAGGAACATTTTACAAACTAGAAATTTTAAAATTACATTTAATGTCCTATTTTTTAATCAGATGCTAGATCTGTATAAGATGGAAATTTGGAAGTAACACAGTTCACAGATCACATTAACTCGGTGGAGTTACATCAAATTCACCAGGGAGGATATGAAAAGTAGCAGGTTGGCCTTCTTAGACTGTGAGATGTCCATCAGTAATGGGGGGGACATCTAAAAGCTGATGTGTACCACAAACCTACACATACGGATCGGTATTTAAGGTTTGACTCTCATCATCCACTAGAGCATAAACTGGGTGTCATCAGGACGCTACAACCCCTATATGAGGAAGCACTTGGCGAAGGTAGGAAGGAAAAATTCCCTTTTAACAGAAAGAAAGCTAGCCATCTGCCACCACCAATCGGGGACGAGGGAAAGGAAGACAGAATAAAAGACACACTATGGAAGAGAGCCAGAGATTATTAAAAAGTAAAGAATAAATGCAAAATGCTGTATTAACACAGAGAGCAAAAAGAGACAAGTGAAGGAGAAATGCTCAGTGCACTGCGGGAAACTGACTGCTCATATTAAAGATTGAAGCAGGTTCTGTTAGCTTTGCACAAAATAGCTGCTTGAAATGTCCTTCAAAGAGTTACTTTCTTATTTGGAGTACATATCACAGCCTGCACGGTTTCACTTGCACTTGCGTAAAGAAGTTGAAGTTCTTCAAATTTTACTAGTACTCTATCTGTGCTTCTACTTAAGTACAGAATGTCTGTACTTTTCCACCTCTGGACATAAGGCTCAAGTTATGCTGTTGGTTAGAGTAAGACACTAATGATGCAGGGTTAAGTGTCTCACTATTGTAAGACAGCTAAACTATGTTCTGTCTATTTCAGTTCAATTCAATTTTATTTATACAGCGCCAGATCACAACAACAGACACCTCAAGGCGCTTTATATTGTAAGGTGGGCCCTACAATAATACATACAGAGGAAAAACCCAACAATCATATGAATCCCTATGAGCAAGCACTTTGGTGACAGTAGGAAGGAAAAACTCTCCTGAACAGACAACTTTCAGGACAGGACAAAAGACATGCTGTGGAAGAGAGCCAGAAATTAAAAATAAGTATGATTCGATGCAGAGAGGTCTATTAACACATAGTGAGTGAAGTAGGTGAGTGAAGAACACAGTGCATCATGGGAAGCTCCCAGCTGCCTAGGCCTATTGCAGTGTAGCTAACAGAGGGTATAGTGTGGCCTTATCCAGCCCTAACTATGAGTTTTATGAAAAAGGAAGGTTTTAAGCCTAATTTTGAAACTTGGAGCTCGTTCCAATAGAAGAGGTACCTGGAAGTTGAAACCAGCAATCGGATGATGATTTTTGCAAATTAGTATTCTATTTTTATTTACATTTCACACAGCGTTGCAGCTTTTGGGGGTTATAAAACAGTTTCCTGGATTCTCCCATGGGTGTTATGTTGTTTTGACATTGCTTATACCAATGAAGAAATAAAAGCCTGGATTCATGGTGAAGACTCCATCAACAGAAGATATTAACACAAATCTATGAACACAGGATATGTTTTCTTATTCTTCTTATTGTTGTTTTTATGTGCACATTATCACGGAATGTATATACATATATGATTTTGTTCTTTAAACTGTCTATTTGTGTCCTTCTTTTTTGTCCCTCTGTGAAGCACTCTAAATCACCTCGTGTCTGAAAAGTGCTATAAAATGACTAACGTGACTTGACATGACTAGAATAAATATGTTAAATGAAATTGTATTACAAGCTTTACACCCTCAGTTTTTCCAAAATAATTGGTCCCAGTGGTCTGGCGTATAAAGCATCACACCATTAATTTTACATGTTAAACTTTTTTGCTCATCGCAGGGAACTTTACTCAGACTGGGATAGCAGCACAAGTGGGTTTTTACCAATCTCAAGTAAAGTTGCATCATAGGAAATGTAGGATCCATGTTTGGTGTAGATATTTACTTACCCAATTTCCCTTTCTCTTATCTCAGGGCAGATGACCTGCTCCACATAAGCCCCAACAGACTCCTTCAGCTGGGGCAGGACCATCACCATCCCCCTCTCATGACAGTGTATAGCCATCTAGCCAGCTAGCACATATACAGACGGTACGGTGGTCCAGGCCAGGTCCCAGCACTGTGTCCCAGTTGTAGGGGGAAAGACGTGCTCGTCTAGGACACGTAGGAGCGTTTAAAGAAGATGGGGAAGCAGGTAAGGAGCTTGTTACCAGCATTGCGAATGGCTGCAGTGCAGGCTGTGGGGACTGGACCCATGGTTCCATCTGCACCGCCACTGGTTACATAGTCTATGCAATCATAAGCCATTACAAAAGCTTCTCTAACCAGAGGGCCGGGACTGTTGATGCCCAGTCTGACCTCAGGCACCTCTGACTGACACGTAGCTTCAATATACAGCAAGTTGTATTCTCATCAGGCTAAAGATGACAGCTTCAAAGCCAAGCAGTGCTACCTTTTTACATCCTATCAGTCGGTCTTGGGAGAGCATTACCTTATACTAAAAAAAAAAACAAAAAACAATGCCAGCAGGCGAAGCAGTGCTAAGGTTCTCAAGACTTTGAAAATATCTGCTCCCGTGTCACACGGTTCCCTCACTAGGTTCAAATAGAGCTCTAGTTGGGAACTGACACTGACCTCAGCATCATATGGTAAAAATGGTAAATGAGAGACTGTCAGAGTCAGGGCTCGAACCGGCAACATTCTGATTACAAGACCAACTGCCAACTCTTTGAGCCACGATCGCCCGTATGTACAACCACAGCTTGCTGACACACGTCCCCATTCCAACACAACTAAATATGCTAAACAAAGCAGACAATAATGGCACACACACTTTATAGCAAACAATCAGAAGCCATGCCATGAGGCAGGGAGGTTTAGCATTGTCTGTATAATCCGAATATTTGACAGGAATATGAAAGTTCTTCTTTTTTTAACATTAATAGTTTCTTGTGTTGACACTAATTTCAGTGTAAAGGTTCTTGAACGTCTACCATTTTCATCCATATTAATAAAGTATTTAAAAAAGTGTTAACTTAAATGGTCACTGTTTCTCTGAACCTGATGAAGGTCGTACAGACTGAAATGTTGCAAATGAATAAAAATAATGGTAAGTGGGACAGTGTGCTATGTACATCCCACTGATAGAAAACTCTAATAACTGGGTGGACTGTCCCTTTTACAAGTGCAGCCATGCTTGTTTTTCACCACATGGGAGCACTAATGTATTACTAGTCAAACTACTCCTCATTCACCTTTGTGTGTGTGTTTCTGTGTATGTTAGGGAGAGAGAGAGAGAGAGAGAGAGAGTGAGCAAGAGGTTGGTTGGGGTTATTTCTGCATGATTAGCCTCATCTTCCCTCTCATATGCATGTATGCTCCACCAGATGGCCATAGAGCACAGTACCTTTAATGGTACCACTTGATCATGTCTTTGCTCCACTATAAATCGGTATACTAACAACCAACATTAATGGCATACACAGCGTTTAATTGAGCCCTGTGTGGTGCTTAAAGCCGTTTCATGAAAGGAGAGCAAATGCTAGGTTTAGCCCGAATCCTAGTTCATGGGAGAGCTCTCACAGGGAATCGCCCACATTTTAAACACATTTCCTTCAGTGAAATTTGAATGTTTGCATTTAAATACACATTAAATACATGAGATTACAGAGAGGTTGGAGAATGTGTGAAGATAGTTAGAGAGAGCTAATCGGCCTGCATGTGTGACTTGAGCTTCAAAACATTTTTTAAGTAAACAAGTGGTTATGAGTGCATATTCATGGGGGGAGCAATGAAACGCAATGAAACCCCCCCCCCACACACACACACACACACACACACACTACTTCTGATATGCTATCTTGAGTGAGTGGATAAAATGGTTACATAGTTGCTCCTCATTGCTGAGCCGGGAAGAAAGGAAGTCACATGGCTGATAGAGGCTCCTATCAGGCCTCTCATATGCTCATGTGGCAACATCTGCAAGTTGGGGCACTTCCCCTCTCCTGTAGAGAGGTTTAAGGTCTGCCGACATAGCTGAACTTGAAAGGAAGCTGCAAAATTAACAGGAAACATGCTGTGACTTTATTGCCATTTGATTCTGCTGAGCATTTTTCTTTTTCCTGTTTTGTTTTTTATTTTTTTGCAAAACGCAGTATGCTGACATACCACACTAACACGCTGCTGTGTACCAGGTGGAATGTTTGCCATTGTCACCACATTAGCAGCATTAGCATTCTGCTAGTACGTTTTGCTAAAGAGCAAAAAAGCCAGGTAATGGTAAGGTCCTGTATAGCTAATCAAAAACTAAACTATTTAAAATGTCAGATGATGAAGGATCTATCATCTGGTTCATGTAAGTGTCACGTCCTCGACTGGTTGTTTGTTTGGCAGAGTTAAAATCAGACTCTGACAGCTCAGCAAGTACCACAGAATCACTGCACCATTAACATCTGGACTGTTAAGCATGCATCAAGACATTTAAGAAAAACACTAAAAGCAAAGTCCTGCTATAAGCAAGCAACTCAGGAGGGGAAGGCATTATTGGCATTTTTAGCCCTCAAACATTTTTGCTCGTAATTTTCTGAATACTATTTCTCCACCTTATAAAAAGTCTCTGATTTAATTCAGGGCTGAAAATAGTGCTTTTAAGTGTGTTTTGCGTGAGATGGGTGTATTAATGATGGGTTTTTTTATTATTTATTATTTTTATTATTGCGGGCTAAGGGCTAGGGCTGGGCTAAGAATCAGCAAAAAGTTAATGTATTAATGTTGAGATTTTCAGTCTGTTAGACACTTGAGTTGAAATCCTTTACTCTTTTGGTAAATCCTTTTTCTAAACAAAAAATTCTCCCAAATATTCCAAATATTAATTCACAGTTTCCCTCTTTTCCAACTTTGAACAGGTTCTGTTTTAGTTTCTGCACAAACTTCTTTGTATGTCTGTGATTTATCTGCCATTATTCCAAAGCATTATGCACATTGTGCATAGCTGGTGAGGAAATCTCAAGTGAAGGCAACTGATTACTAAAGATAACTAATCAGTAAGATGAGGTGTGCATTTGCCACAGAGCAAATAAGATACAGCAAAGTTGTGTTCTGCTAAATGAAACAATGCTGTTTTTGTGTGTGTGTGTGTGTGTGTGCATTTGCCTGTTATCTTTTAGCAGCACAAGAGTATTTCTCACTCTCAGGAAGTGTCTTATCAACATCTACACGGAAGTAGAAGTGCACTTTTAAGTTTCTAACCAGTGGAGAAAAAAGGCTCCAGCAAAAGCTCCAAGGTGACATAGAAAGGTTGAACAAGGCAGATGGACAAAAACCGACCTCCTCCCACTCCTCCCCACCAACCTGCAGTCAAACAATCGCGATCTTCACGCCTCTTTGTTCAGGACTCCCATCAGCCTCGCAGTGGGAGGTGTGGTCAGAAAGAAGAGGAAATTGCTCTGAATTTGTGGGTAATTGAAAACACCTATATCCCCCTGAGCCTCCAAATCTACCTGCTTTAAAAACCTCCACACCCCTTCTTTCTCACCATCACCCACCTTCTATACCAATGCACTCCTAATGGCACCCCCTTCTCATCCTGTCCTTAATCTCCCACTGGACTGAATTGATGCAAACGATTGCACGCCCATTTGCTGTCTGGTGGAGAGGTGACCCACTTGTGTGGTTTGCCCGCTGTCTCCTGCCCTGCCTTTTCCCAATTGCAGGTATTGATGCCCCGCCATTGTTTCCTCCTGCCCAGGGGGTGGAGTGGTTTGAGCGAAAATTGGGGGACCCCTCAGGTGTTTGATGGCTTTTATCGATTCACACCAGACTCTCCGGTTCCCATTTACCCTCTGCTATGCTGTGCAAGCTTTTTAGACAGCGGCTGTATCTGCAGAGGTGGCTATTGTTAAGTAGTATTATTCTGTTCCACCGATGCATAAGCGCCCCTTTTTGTCTTCTCTTTTCTTCTGTGTGGTTGATCGATGCAGACAGAAGGAACTGTGCTGTTGTTTCTGCTTTCAAATGTCTCTGTTATTAGCAATGTCTTTTATAAGAAATACACCCTTCATAAACAAACATCCAGAATTCGTCAAAGTTTTGACCCTTGATTTCTTTAGCTTTTTGTGTGCAGGCGCACATAGTTTAAAAATACTTTTTTTAAAAATGTGTTCTAGTTAGCTGTAAAAATCATAAAATAAAATAAATAATAATTGTTTTTTCCCACTCTGAGTAATGATTAAATCTAGAAGTCCAATAACTAGCAATAATAACTAACTTCCTTCTATTTTTAATATTGATTATGATTTCCTTTGCCACCCAAGAATTAAAGCTTTCCTAAAGGCACTATTAAATGTGACATAACAGCACATAACACCAACACCAATAACTTTTTGCCTTCCTGCTCACGTTCAACAAAACATGAAACATGTAAAAACAAACAAGCAAAAAGCGCTTGGACAATTAATAACGTGAGCGCAGCTCTGAGGGCATCCATGCTGTAGTACAAACACAGGTCGCAAACCTGACATCAGCATTTGTGCCGCAGAAAGTGACGTTGCAAATCCTAAAACTCCGGTTATGTCCGTCCACATGCAAACGCTGAAAACAGAGAGAACTCAGATCTTCACTTTGGCCGGAGTTTTTAAAAAGATCAATTTTCGTGCCGCCGCCGCCACCGCCTCTCATCATCAGTAATGACCCGCAATGCAGTTTTTTCAGAGTGAAATGCTATTATGCTAGCATGCTAGCATTGTCATTGACACAGATTTTATGTTCCAAACATTTACTACTTATCTTTTTACATGTTTCTGTGATTTTAAAAACAACATAACACATCATAAACATGTCATAAATGTTTCAAAGATTTATTGGCAAAATACACAAATAAATTAAAAATCAATCTTTAAAAAGCTGCTGGATCAGCAGAAACCTACTATGATCAACTTGGGAGCACCGACAAAGTTGCAATTGTTCAGCATCAAAGTTATGAAAAAAGGTCAGCTCTGTCAATAATGATTGTTTGCATAAATTTGTTTTGTTTTGGACATGGACTTACAGTTATCATCAGGGTAGCAAAATAAGTAATCGTGTTGACAATTATCAGGAAGTCCTAAAAACTCCCTGAAAAGCCTTCAATGAATCCAAAATGCTGCAGCCAGAGTACTGACAGGGACTAGAAAGAGAGAGCAGATTTCTCCTGTATTGGCTTCCCTTCATTGGCTCCCTGTTAAATCCAGGATTCAAAATCCTGCTCCTCACTTAAATAATCAGGCCCCATCTTATCTTAATGACCTTGTAGTACCATATCACCCTATCAGAGCACTTCGCTCTCACACTGCAAGCTTACTTGTTGTTCCTAGAGTATTTAAAAGTAGAATGGGAGGCAGAGCCTTCAGTTTTCAGGCCCCTCTTCTATGGAACCAGCTTCAGTTTGGATTCGGGAGACAGACACTATCTCTACTTTTAAGATTAGGCTTCAAACTTTCCTTTTTGCCAAATCATATAGTTAGGGCTGGACCAGGTGACCCTGAATCCTCCCTTAGTTATGCTGCAATAGACGTAGGCTGCCGGGGGATTCCCATGATGCA
>VUQR01013255.1:48895-59573 GCA_015108515.1 Hemichromis elongatus | reverse complement strand
AGCTGGAACAAATTTGTGGATTCCTCTGCTGCACTTAAACAACCCATCAGTGCTGACAGCAAACTCTGTTAATATCACTTAAAATATAAATCATGAAAGGACTCACGAGGCAGGATTTTTAAAGCTGTGTAACGTTTCCTGCATTAAGACTCAGCAGGACTTGATCTTGCATAATTTCTTTAGAGAAGAGACTAAGGCTACGTTCACACTGCAGGTCTTAACGCTCAATTCCGATTTTTTGATCAAATCCGATTTTTTCTGTGTGGTTGTTCACGCTACAAATAAAATGTGACAGCAAACACGCTCTAGTGTGAACGGTCACGGCCCTCAAAGCGACCCGCAAACGAACACATCACACACAACGTGCTCTGTTCACAGAAGTAAAAGTGGCGAACACAGCCCAGTTACAATAAGACCTTAAAAGTTTCACTTGAACAGAATTGTCTCCCCGTGTGCTAATCGAGTCCAAAACTTCAATTTCTGTCCATTGACTCGCTCCATCTCCAGTTCCCGCTGCCATGCTTTCTCGTTTGTCTTCTCCGGCGCTGATAATCGGCGTCTGTCTCGTGTCAGTGACGTAAAAGACGGATTTAATGCGACACGACCGTTCAAACAGCAGTCGCTTTGTAAAACATCGGATTCAGTACCACATACAAAAGTGACCAAGATCGGATTTTAAAATATCGGATTTGTGCTGTTCACACTATCATACCATGATCAGTTATGGGTCGCATAGGGTCAAAAAAATTCGGATTTGATGCGTTTTCGCCTGCAGTATGAACGCAGCCTAAAATTGACTGTAAAGATTGTGCTCTCCTACCTTTTTGGCCCAGAAGTTGAGCTCTTTGCTGACCAGCTGTAGCAGCTCTGAGTGACAGAATGGCAGGAAGTAGACGATTTCATTGATACGGCCCAGGAACTCGTCCCTCCGGAAATGAGCCTACAGAGGAACAAAAGACCCATGGACTGCACCCTCTCAGAGCCAAGCATGTTTGCAACTACACCAAACGAGTTGGTTTTTATGTGTTTGCGTGCATCTTGCGTTTTACCTTCAGGATTGGTCGAATCACTGATTCTTTAAATTGTCTGGAGATTTTTATGTCATCACGTTTCTGTACATCCTCTGGAGGAAAAGGAGGAGATGAGCATGAGTGTCATTTCTGGCTTTTAATCATCTGAAAGCTGTTATCACAGTGCTAAAATGTTCCTTTATTTTGCAAGAATGAGAAAATTAACACCAACATGACAAAGTAAATTTGCAGATAATTTAATTTCCGTGTCCGTTTAACACAACATCAGATGGAAATGTGTAATCACATTGTACTATGTCCCCAGTTTAAAGACCAGAGCACATGAGCCGGGCTGCATGCACATGTTAGGGCGTTTCTCTCACCGAGGTTATCGGCCAGCTTCCTGCGGCTGACCTGCTCAGCTTCCTGGCGGAGCTGCAATGCATGCTGGGCTATCTCGTCACTTGCGACATTCGACGTCATGATAAAGATGGCGTCCTTGCATTCAATCGTCTTTCCTTTACCATCAGTAAGACGACCCTGAAAGAAGAACACCACGGATATAAAAAAAAGTTTCAGTTTATTCCTGTTTCATGAAAGAGGACGTAAGAAACTGTGCTCACCTCATCAAAGAGCTGCAGCATGATGGTGAGGACATCGGGGTGGGCCTTATCCACTTCATCAAACAAGACCACAGCGTTGGGACACGCCTTCAACAGCTTGGTCAGCTGACCCCCTTCTTCATGTCCCACGTATCCCGGTGGAGAGCCAATGAACTTTGCCACCTGAAGAGAGAGAAAAGATGCAAAATGGGTCTGAATAACACAACAAGCTGATTTTTTTTTTTTTTTTTATCAGAATCACACTAAATAAATATGCATAGCCACCCTCTGCAACACAGAATTCAATATTTCCACACCGCTTCACGCCACGATCCTCCAGGTGTCAGTCTTAATGTGAACAGCACAGCACCAACCAGAGGTTTGCTGCATGGGGAAAGTTTTCAGTGCACTTGAAAAGGGTTTTCTAAAGCACTTCAATTACCAGTTTTGTTGAACATTATTTGAAATGACAGGAAAATGTACAGACTTCTCTCAAATGAGGTAAAGAAAAGAGCCGCTGCCTTTAATATAAGAAGTTCTTTCATGGTAGAGTCCACGTCAGGCCCCAAGCCATTAAATTTCTCAAAAATTTCACCCATTACAACTCATCTGAAGATGTTCATAATAATCTTTGCAGCTGTAGTCACCAGCCTGCTGCGTTTGCATCTGACGCAGCTTTTCTGAATGTCAACAGACCCTCGATTTCTAGCATCGGTAAAACTGCTCATTGCCACAAACTATGCAGAGAAAGTCCAAACACTGAGGTGACTGTGACGATACGACACTGTAAAACAAATCAACACTGAAAAACTGATTAAATGTATTCATCACAAAAAGTTTCACAGAGACAGAACAAAATATAAAAAAAAAACAACAACAAAAAAAAACCCCCAACATCATTAATTTTGGTTTATGAATCTATTACGATTACATAAACAGAATTAATCCAATGCATCACTGCCATGCATCTGCAGCAGGAAGCCGCTGCTAGCAGCTGCTCTCATCTGAAATAAATGAACTTGTGTGTAGCGGCTTATTCAGCGCATAGTTTGTGTTTCTGCATGTGCGCAATGAGGCCTTACCTCGTGTTTTTCCTGAAACTCGGACATGTCCATACGAATGAAACCCTGCAATCACAGGACGGGTTAACCTCCAAATGAAGTAGTACAGCGCACACTGTAATCAAACTCATTCCTCCAAATTAAGATTCTTGACATGCGTTTTGTATCTATATACCCGAGTTGCTACATCACATACCTTTTTAATGTCCTTGTGCATGTAACGAGCCACCTGTTTAGCCAACTCCGTCTTTCCTGTGAGACACATCATTGAACCCGTCACACACAACAAATGCATCATTTAATTGGTCATTAGACAACAGGAACAGTCCCTCCCCCTCACCATTTAATTACTTTGTCCTCAATAAATAAAAAAAATAGTCTCCCCGTTTACATCAGCATGCAGAGATTTCAGGAATTCAGGAAAACAAGCTTACTCATTTCAGACAGAAAGACAATCTCTCTCCTTCGCTAAGTGCTGGCCTAAATCCCAGTGCCTCCCTCCACAAAGCTTTCAATCATCTCCAGCTCTCCAGAAGCACACATTATGCTTGCCAGTAAAATATTCTGCATATAAATGCTCATATGTGATATTGATGTCTTGTGTTTGCTATGCATATGGGTATGATGATTGTGTGTGTGAACGAGGCTGTGTGTGTGTGTGTTTGTCTTGTTGCTGTGTTTAATATTGATGTCTCATGGCCACTGTTTGTCGCTGAAGGGAACAGAGAATATGAACACCGCCTCTCCCTCATCTATCTCTCTGCCCTGTCATTTCACCATCTCCCTCTTTTTAGCCATCTATCTGGCCCTTAATATCTCCCCTCTCTTCCTGTTGCCTTCACTCCAACACACAAACACTTCCAAGTCTTGCTGATGATTGAGGACATTTAACCACTTCTTCAGTAGATATCCTCCTCAGGTTTTCTGCCTTAACACTGTAATTAGTAGAACTACTTTTTGGTACTTTGCTTCGCTCAAACATTACACTCTACATGACAGGTTTCCTTTAATATTTATCCTCTAGGATGTTTCAAGACATTCATGGATAGAGGAGCAATGGGGTAGATCCGCTGCAGCAGAAATGTCCAGACAGTCAGTCTCAGTTCAACCCACCATCCCCAGTGAATACCGTTAACTAAAACGACTCGCTGTTGTTGATTGGATCACACACAACGAGGTTCCAGCTTTGTTTTGCAAGCAGATGGAGGCAGAGTTCAAAGGGTAAACAAAGGCACAGAAATCTGATGGGACTTTATTATGCTGATATAAAAATGTCCTGGTATCCCAGTGCTAATGAAACTTTATCATGCAAAGACCACAGTGTTTATCTATTAGTACCTTAATGGTACTAGCTGATAAACACTGTGGTACTGGCACTATTTGTGGAGTCTAGTACTACGCATGAATATTTACATTACTACCAAATCTGCTCACTTTCCCTATTCAGTAGCTCACAATTGCCATCCACTTATCAAAACTGCCCTAAATCAAAAGCAGTTTGTCAGCTCGACAGTGTCAAGCTCTACCTCTGTGACATCAGAGGACATCAGCTTGTCATGCTGTGATTCCATTTTCAGTCTAACATTTCTTCCTCTTCATCAGGGGGATTCAGTTTTGACTAACCAATCACACACAGCCTGATGACACCGTTTGTCCCACCCACGCACTAATTTGCCAGCTGTGGCGTTCCACAGGCTGATTGTGTTTTAAACTGTTAAACTGCTGTTTCCTGTCACATTTTCAAACAAACCGGTCAATTTCATGACAACAGCCCACGATATGATAAACTGCATGTAATCAGTGAACCAAAATATAAACTAGGATATAGAGACAAAAGTAAAGGGTAACTGGCACATACTGGTAAATGGACAGGTACGTACACAGCGCTTTTCTACTCTACCGGAGCACTCGAAGCTCTTTATACAACATACCTCATTCAACCACTCACAAATATTCATATAAGCACATTTATGCATGCCAAAATGCTTTTCTAACATTACACACATTCCAAAAAACCCCCAAAAAACCCAGAGATACTTTGGATCCTGGACTGGAGCAGTCAGGGGATCAAACAACCAAATCTCCAATTTAATTCAAATTTTTTTTAAATACAGCACCAAATCACATCAACAGTCACCTAAAGGCCCTTTATATTATAAGGTAGACCCTACAACAATATATACAGAGAAAAATCCAACAATCATATGACCCCCTATGAGCAAGCACTTTGGTGACAGTGGGAAGGAAAAACTCCCTTTTAACAGGAAGAAACCTCCGGCAGAACCAGGCTCAGGGAGGGGCGGCCATCTGCCGCAACAGATTGGGGTGAGAGAAGGAAGACAGGATAAAAGACATGCTGCGGAAGAGAGCCAGAGATTATTAACAAAAAGCATGATTCAATGCAGAGAGGAAGAAACCCAGCACTCTGAACAGCTGGTGACAAGGGAGGAAAAGTCAGGGGCTCACTGAAGAGAGACAGATTCATCCTCTGGGAAACATGACTGTCTGTGCAAAGTTTTACAGAAATCCATCCAACAACTTGACATATTTCAGCCTGAACTAAGAAACCTACACCAATCCTTACATCCTTAACTTGGCTTAAAACTGAAGGCCGAAGCTTTTGGTGAAAAAACTAGCTCTGATGAGCGGCTGGGATATATGCTATATTGCTTTCTCTTTTTTCCTTTATATTAAAACGGTTGTACTTTAATTCTTGTATGTTAATAACAGAGCACTCTAAACATTTAACATTGGATGAATCCTCCTGAGCATCATTCTTGACACACTGATGACAAACACATTTACTGCATACAAGCTGGCTCTGATCTGTGTTTACAGTTTACAAAGTGACGAGTGCTTCCGCAGTCCACTGTACTCTGCTTCTTTTCAGCGTAATTAAATTAACGTGCTGAATTAATTTGTTTGAGTACACTCTACATGCGTCAACAAACTTAACGTATTCAACCAGTCTGTTTATTTTGGCTGCTACTTCGAGGAGGCTGAAGAGTTTTTCTTTCACACACTCTGAGAACTGAAGCGTTGGGTTGGGTGTGACAGAAGACGGTGAATTACCGATTCCTGATGAGCCCAAGAAGAGGAATACGAGGGGATGTTCTTCATCGTACCAGCCGTTCTCCTTTCTCCTGATGGCTACAGAGACAGGGAGGGAAACAAAGGGAGGCCATTTTTTCAATTATTTGCATTTGTTGGCTCTGCTTTTCTGCTAAGTTTAACCCGTTTGAACCAAGCTGCCCCAGGGGCGATGGGCATCCCAGAAACTGTGATTAAAGTGTGAGAGAGCAGGGATGAAGAAAGGGTCAGAGACAGTTGGTGGAAAAAAATAAAAAAGGAGGAAGACGAGAGAAAACAGAGCAGAAAAGAAAGCAAGATGAGACCTACAGAAAACTACCAACGATGCCTCTCCTCCCCCCTCAGTCAGTGGGGCCATTAGCCAGCGGTAATTGTGTTAGCCTCTCTGGCGCGGCCATGGCGAAATCAGTTTAGCATAGATCGCAGCCTCTCACACACACATGGATGCACAGGCCTGCTTAAAGAGGAGTGCCTACCCACCCTTGCCATCACCCCAGCAACCACACTAGCACACATACACAAAGAAAAGATGATGAGGTGGATTCGAGGGGAGTAAAGAGTGTATTTGGCCGTGGTTTCAGCCACTCAACGAAGAAGCAGACATTAGCACAAACTCATCCAATTCAGAACCTGTTGAGAGAGTCAACAGGACCAAAGCCGGTGGATCGATGGTTAGCACTGCCCCGAGGAAAAAGGTCCTGGTTCGGTTCCCCCTGACCAGCTGAGGTTTTTCGTTTTTTATTTGGTTCTGTGTTTTTGTGGCGCTTGGTTAAGATGTTAGGTCATTTCTTTTACAGCAGCTTCGCAGTGTCGGCTCTTTGAAGCACCTTTTACAAAAGTGAGTGCAAAGGATACACAGCTCCTGATTTGTGTCGTTCGTGTTGACAAATATGACCTGAAGTTCTCTCAGTAGAGCTTTGGCCAGAAGAAGTTCTGCAGTTATCTTCATAATGCAGCGCAGGGCCAGTTTATCCTCTGGAAGAAAGGATGTAAATATAATGAAAACAAAATCACATTAAGACGTGGGAGTGCATGTATGTGATGCTACTTCCGTCAAGTGTGAAATTTTTGTGTTGGCAACTCAGGCCACTGTTTTGAAGCACTGTGCAAAAGTTTTGAGACTGCCTTCATTTCTTTATGTGTTCCTTCCAAATGTTCTCGCAACAGTTCTCCAGGTCTTTCAAATTTCTTCAGATATCGGCTGTTTTTTCACTGATTTTCATTTCCATCCTTGCACCTGGCCATTTTGGTTTTGGTAGTAAGTCAGAACCCAAGACCACTGCATGCTTAGTCATAGCAACAATTATGTCAATTATTAGGGGGATACTGAAATATACCCTGCTTTTTCTTTTCTTTTACTCTAACTTATTCGCAGTGTGCTTAGAAATCAGCTGAGGTTAGAAATCAAGTGAGCAGTGCCGTCACTTCCTATACAAACTGACTTCTTTGTCCACACTGAGGAGTCATCCCCTGCTGGCCATAAGAACGACTGTAAGTTTGACGCACTTCCTCACTGGCTTACCTTTCAGACCTACGTTCATTGTTTTTATACACACTCTATGGTAAAAGCCCACAAAGCCCCAGAATAAAAGTGTGAGCAACTCAGTTCAAGACGCCGAGCTTAATCAGCTGCAAGACAGAAACAATGAGACTAAATGTTTTGGTTTCATGTTCTTTCATGTCCTCCTACACCAGGATAACAACTCTCCTCCTGCTCAGCTGTTGTAATCTCTTGCAGCTGAGAAAATATACAACAGATATGACATGTGAGTGTTAAAGTAGCGACTAATAGCTAATAATCATAGAAAGCAGATTCTTGGCAGGAGAGGAGGAGGAGGGGACAAATGAGGGAGGTAGAGAGAGATGCTACACAGGGAAGCAGAGCGGAGGAACTCCGATAAGGAGAGGAAAGAGGAGTAAAGATGTAGGAGACGATGCAGAGGGGTTAAGAGAGGAGTGATGGAGATAAGGAGATAGAGAATGAGGGAGAGAAACAAACAAGTGTGTCAGAGATGAACACAGAGATGAACAGTGACAAGAGGGGCTCCAAAGCTCTGTCTGCTTTATCAATGGCTGTGTGAATGACAGCGTAACCTTCTGTGTGGTTGTGCGTGTTTTAGCTGATTGAGACCGACTTTGACAGAAGGGCACATTGACATTTCTCAAAGGACCCTGACAACAACAAGGAAAGGAAGGAGACACAAAACAAATGAAAGCTCTCTTTCTCTCTCTCACATGCATGCACACACACACACACACTCAGCGCAGTGTGTATTGGGCAGGTCTGGTTGGCTCTAACATGATTACAGAGGGATGATTCTCTTCAATAACTCTTAGCCCTGAGAGCTAAACCTGGATCAATCTAACCTCCTTCCTGTGTGTGTGTGTGTGTGTGTACTTCTACTTTGTGTCTTGCTGCAGGCCAGCTGTTCGTCATGAGGAGTTCAGGTGAAAACAGACGTTTTGAAGACATCACATTGAAAAAAAAGTGTGTGTGTGTGGGGGGGGGGATGTCTAAGTTTTTCTTCAATTTTTGAGCTGAAAAATTTTGCAAAAATAATAATCAGTTTATCTATCAAACTGCCAAACTTTTCTTCTCCTTTCACTACCAAAATGTTACTTCGCAATAAAATAACTTAAGCTGAAGCTTAAAATGAGCAGATAGAAAAAAACAAAAACAAACAATAAACAAAAAACAGTGTTTAACATAATTAAATCATAGAGTGGGATTTTTCTTTAGTTATAACATTTTAAAAAGTAACGTAAAATAGGGGATTGCTATAGGGACGACACACTTTCACAGGAAACACAACTATCAGCAGTGTATGAGTATCCAGAAACGTGGAGTTGTGCTCTGGCAGCAGATTTTTACAAACAGGGAGACAAAAACTAATATGTGAAAAATATAAGATGACTGAGAGCAGCACAGCTGCTACAGGCAGAGCAGCAGAATGTGTGTGTAACAGGAAAAGCACTGCACAGTAGTACGCTACTAAAAGTGCTGTACGAGTGTGTGTGTCGATCTTTAAGCAAGACTGGACAAGATTTACTATATCAATAAAGTTTACCCCATTTGAAGCTTGATTTCATAACTGTTGACCACTAATCATAATCATAACCTGTTCCAGTGCAGGTTAGGTTTGCATCATGAGTTACCATGGTGATGTACCGCAGTATTACACAAAACCTTGGGCTAATCCAAAAATTGCCTTCTGATTAATCACGAAAGTTCTACATTTTTAACTAGTAATTTTTACACATTAAAATGTGGGACATGGCATTCATTTGCCAGGTCACTTTTATCTCTACATCCTTCTCCCATTTATCTTCTTATCTGCAGTGCATCTCTCTTTCCTGAGTCATCTCCTCATCTCTAAATCTCTACTTCCCTCCTCCTGCCAAGAGTTTGAATAATTTCTGCTCGGCTCACCTTTACAAACTCTACATCCACACAAGATCGTGTGTGCTCTAGTAGCTTCTGTATCTGTGCAGATTAATTCTGTCTACCCGCCTCTATGAGTCTTTTGTCCCTCTGTGTGTGTTATATATTCACTACAATATTTTTCACAGATCAATAAGCTGTTCCTATTTCTCTGTGGCGATGTCTTGTACGGCTTTCGCGATAACAACAGTCATTCATCGCCTTGCCAAAGACTACAAGTCCCATGATTATCCTCCCCCTCTGACACTTGTAACAACTACTGTCTTTAATTTTATAGACAGCTCTGTAGTTTGTCTCACATCTGTAGTTTGTGTTGTTTTTTTGATGAAGTCTTAGAGATACAAAAGTCTAGAGAGGGATGAAAGTTGTTCCCTTGATGGTTATAAACTCTCTCCAATGTGTTATAGACTGTAATATCAGTTTCTAGCTTTGGGAATGAGTTAATTATTTTCACAAATCTAAAGCAGAAAATGCCCAGCATCATAAAAATAACACACAGCCTCTCTCCTTGCTGCAGAAGCCTTTCACAACCCCCCCCACAAACTCATCTGCAGATCAATACAGTACATGGCCTCCATGGATGCCTGGTGTAATATCAGCTCTTTACTGTCGGTTGTGTTATTGTGCTCTAACTCATCCTCCCTCCCTTCCTCTAAGCACTAAACACACTCTCTGTCTTTCTGTCAGAGCTACAAGCTCTCTGGTTCTCAGATACTTCTCCATATTCCCCCATCTTTGTCCCTGTATCTTTTAGTTTGATATCTTTTTATTCTTTCACCCATCCCATCCTCTCTTGTTTACATCAGTTTGCCCATCCCCAACAGTAGTGTTTGAGGACAAACAGTGGAGAGATTCAGGAGGTGCATTAATGTTTCAAAGAGCAAGAAGGAAAGGACAGGAGAGTGAAGGAGAGAGATGGAGATCAAAAACAAGAGACCCAGAGATAGAGATGATGGAGAAAGAGAAGAACAGAGACAGAGGGGGGAGAGCGGAAAGCTGGAGAGAAGCGAGGAGGAGGAGAAGGGGGGGGTCTGTAGTATGTCTCCTCTCTCTGTAATCGTGTTAACTGGCGGCTCCAAGCCTGGCCTCTTCAGCTGTCACGCACAAATACACACACACGCACACACAGCACCTGTGTACGCCTGACAGACAGCTCATTCATCACAATTAACCAATTACAGCCTCCGCAGGTCTGTACGAACCCGCCTACTGCTGGTGGAAAAGGCAGGAGAAAGATGTTAGAGGAGTCCTCGACGTAAATATGTTGAAGGAAACAAAGAAAAGTGAAACAAAGGCAGTGATTCTTTGTATTTTTGTGTATTTACTCACTCAGGAGTATCTGTGCGTTTACCTGAAGCCACCGTATTGATGGCCCCCTCCTGTCCAATGATGTGCTCCTTCAGCCTCCTCTCCAGGGGGAACCTCCTCCTTTCCTCTGCCTCTCGCCGAGCCTGTAACTCCAGGAACTAGGTG
>VUQR01013255.1:38684-48875 GCA_015108515.1 Hemichromis elongatus | reverse complement strand
ATTCTTTACTTTTCAGTGCACTCTGTCTATCTGAGCCCTTTAATTTGTTCTCTGTGCACCAAGTTTCACAGTTAAAAAAAAAAAAAAGGGAGGAGGAAAAAAAAAAAAAAAAAAAAAAAAAAAAAAAAAGGGAGAAGGGAGTGAGTGAATCTGGAAGAAAAGGGACACACTGGAGAGAAAATGAATAATCAGCTCTTTAACAAACAAAGGCTGTGCATCTGTCCCCCCCCCCCTTAATAATCGCCTCTTAGCCAGTGGGGCATGTCACTATTCCTGCTCATGTTGTTATCGTTATTAATTTTCTCCTTTGTGCAAAATTGGGGATCTTCATTAAGAAAACATGAATTAAATATCTTAAACTCTGTAAAACCTTCATCAAACGATCTTTGCCTCTAGTCCGAGAAAACCAGACCAGGCATTGTTCTTCTAATGTTCTATTGCTGTATTGGTGATCCTGTGTGAAATTTAGCGTCCGTTTCCTGCTCTTAGCGGACACCCAGGGCACCCAGGCTGGTCTTCTGCTGCTCAAGGGGTTTCAAGGTTCAATGTATTGTGCATTCATAAATGTTCTTTTGCACGCCTCTCTTGTAATGAGTGGTTATTTGAGTTACTGTTGCATTCCCATCAGCTCAAAGAAGGTAGCGTTCCTTTGGCATTTTCTAACAGAACTGATGCTCACTGGATTGTTTCTCTTTTTGGACCATTCTCTGTAAGAGATGGAAAAAAAATCCCAGTAGATCATCAATTTCTAAAACACTCAGACCATCCTCTCTGACACCAACAACCACGCCAAATTCACAGTCACCTAAATCACCTTTCTTCCTCCATCATTTTGAACCATGTCTACATGGCTAAAGGCATTAAGCTTCTACATTATGATTGGCTGATCAGATATTTATACTTATTTAACTTCTTGTTAACATTTCTGCTATTTGTGTTATCTGGTATCCCTCATTATAACTGACAACTACAACTAGAGGCAATAAGCAAGACTCCCCAACGCGAGCTGTGACAAGAAGGTTTGTTGGGTCTGTCAGCATAGTGTCCAGAGCATGGAGGCGCTACCAGGAGAAAGGCTAGCACATCAGGAGACGTGGAGAAGGCCGTAGAAGGGCAACAACCCAGCAGCAGAACTGCTACATCCACCTTGGTCAGAAACAGACTTCATGAGGGTGGCATGAGGGCCCAACGTCTACAGGTGGGGGTTGTCCTTACAGCCCAACACCGTGCAGGACGTTGGCATTTGCAAGAGAACACCAAAATTGGCAACTTCGCCACCGGCACCCTGTGCTCTTCACAGATGAAAGCAGGTTCACACTGAGCACATTTGACAGACGTGACAGAGTCTGGAGACGCCGTGGAGAACGTTCTGCTGCCTGCACATGACTGGTTTGGCAGTGGGTCAGTAATGGTGTGGGGTGGTATTTCTTTGGGAGGCCGCATAGCCCTCCATGTGCTCACCAGAGGTAGCCTGACTGCCATTAGGTAATGAGATAAAAATCTCAGACCCTTTTGAGACCATATGCTGGTGAAGTTGGCCCTGGGTTCCTAGGGCTAGACCTCATGTTGCTGGAGTGTGTCAACAGTTCCTGAAAGACGAATGCTATGGACTGGCCTGCCCGTTCCCCAGACCTGAATCCAGTTGAGCACATCTGGGACATCATGTCTCGCTCCATCCACCAATGCTGCGTTGCACCATAGACTGTCCAGAAGTTGGCGGGTGCTTTAGTCCAGGTCTGGGAAGAGATCCTCAGGAGACCATCCGCCACTTCATCATGAGCCTGCCCAGGCGTTGTAGGGAGCTCATACAGGCACGTGGAGGCCACCCACACTAATGAGCCTCATTTTTTAAATGTGAGAACAAATCCAGAATTCCATGGGTTGCTAAATTTGATTTCCATTGATAATTTTTGTGTGATTTTGTTGTCAGCACATTCAACTATGTAAGGAACAAAGTATTTAATAAAAATATTTAATTCATTCAGATCTAGGATGCCTTTTGTCTCTGTTCCCTTTATTTTTTTTTGAGCAGTGTATATCATAGTTTCTTCATTTCTAAGCTGAAGGTTTTTCTTTGTGGAATCATGTCTTATTTAAGTGTCTGACAGCAGAGACTAATGTGTGAACGGTTGTGAAGTTTTTGTTGGATAAATCTGATTTTAGCCTTTACAAGTTTAATTAAACCCGATAGAAATGCTATTATGAAAATGTGAAACATGAAAAGTTATCACCTACGTCTTTATTTAGATCCCAAATATAAAACAGCTAAGTTTCGTATTTAGCTACTCAGTAAACAAACAGGGTGCTGTCGTGCTGTTTGCTGGCTGTCGTAAATGCGATTATATAATTAATTATGTAAGAAAATCTGCGTAATAAATACAATATTCTTCAAGGATTAGGAGCCATCCTTAAACTGTTAAATGAAGCAATTCAAATGTGTTTCTCTCAGCTTAAATATCTCACTACTGTAACGCTACCTTCATCTGACACTTTAGAAACATATTTTCCAATTCGAAGCAGCTATCTGCTTTCCCGTCTCCCTCCTCTTTATCAGACTACCTCCATTTCTCTGACACCCATTTCCTCTCCTCTGCTGATTTAGCTTCATCTCTCCACCTCTTCTTTATCTGTCTATTCTTTCAGCGTTCCTCACACCCCCTGGTTTCTCCTCCTCCTCTCACGACTCATTTATCCTCCTCTCTTTGTCTCCTTAGACTCCAGGTTTTCACCCTGCAGTGGAGGCAGCCTGTTTATTCTCTCTCTCCATCTTGCTTAGCTCCAGCCTGCTGTCAAGTCGGTAGATAACTACGGATAACTCGAGTTTTATTTAAGAAAAAGCCAGACCTCACATCTACCGCTACACACCTGTGAAATACTGCGCTGAGCAGTGACGGGCAGCAATCTCAGAAGCCATGAAATCTCAGCGCTGCCAAACTTCCCAAACATTTTTTAGTGTTAGAAAACAAAGAAACAAAAAAGGCACCCTGAAATGACCTATCATGAAAGCATTTGGCAAAGGAGAGCGAGTTTCTGTAATGGTTTTCATTCAACTAATAAGCACTTTCTGTGCACCCAACCCCTGATTTAGCTTATTACTCTTTGCCAAAGAGTTTGACTTCATTGTTGGAGTCAGAATAAAATCATCCCAACGACGAGATGAGTCATAGTTCGAGTAGAGCACATTTCATTAACATGTTTCAGAAATTAACACATTTGACTCTTTGCACTTACAGAATGAAATAAAGAGCCCAGCTCCTTGTATGTGTACCCACACTTGGACAATAAAGCTCAGAGATGTGAATGATGTGAGCTTCCATTTTACATTATGACACATCCAAGAAGTTTTGATACATACCAGAAAGCTCGCTTAAAAACATTTTAGGCAGTCTCTCGTGTCATGATATGCACTGATCAATGACGCAGCTTTGTTGCAGAGCACATGTTTTTAACCCCAGTTAACCTCCACCAGCTTTCACAACTTTAATATTCAAAGCACCTGTCAGTCACAAAGCAGACTGACGCAGACCTCCTGAGGAGCATGGGCCTGCGTGCAAGAAATGTGCTGAGCTGTTCACACCAGGCCAAAGAAAACAACTACATCTGGAAGCATGGCACTCTTTTTTTTATTACCCAACTTGTGTTAATCCACATCTATTCGTTTTGGGGGTCCAAAAAGGATTTTTTTTTTCAAGTTTTGCATATCCTGTGTGTGTTTTACCTTGCCCTCCCACTCCTGCAGCAAAGTGCTCACTTCTCCCTCCTTAGCATAGGCTTGTGCTGTGTGTCCCACACCATTGGTCTGCAGGGGGTTGGCACCTGTATGACAGGAACACACACATTTATAATCAGAGAATGACAAACTAAAACCATATTACCACAGGTTTCAAGAAGGAAAGAAATTGAGTGCTATAACAATATGCACAGAATTCCCTCAGCAGGAAGGTCTAAACGTCAATCGAAAGTGCGGGGCTAGGGGTGAGAGGTCACAAGGATCAGGGGTCATTGCAGTGAAGCAGGGGGGAGATGCAATGCCCGTGTAGGGGGTTTCATATCTGCAACGCGTGCCAATAACCATACAACTGCACACCAACACCCTCGACTATTATATATGATCTATACGTACTCACTGCAGGTTGCTGGAGGTTGAAGCCACTGGGACAAACACACCCACACATCCACGCACAGCAGGATCAAGTGGATGACACATTTCACGGAGGAATAAGGAGATAATATCACAGCACGTGTGGAGTGTGCCAGCCTGGGCTGAACAGTGCTGTGCTTGTCAGTGCGGGTGGTTAGCAGCGCCTTCTGCCCTGACCTGTGCTACCACTCACTAACCAGAGTAAACCCAACACACACATGCCTCCGTGTGAACAAGTGAATGCAAGAACACTGTTAAAAAAACAAAAAAGAAAACCCAAGTAATATCTAATTGAATTGTCCTGGTTACGAACAAAAGGGGATGTAAATGTGTTGTTCAGGTCTGTGATAGATTTCTATGGCAACGTAGGTGAGCAGTAAACACTCTGGTAAAACGTTCTTCTCTGCGGGAATGTTTCAGGGCACAATATATGGATGGAAAATGAAATGTTAGAGAGCTCACATAGCTTTTTAGAGGTGCAAGCGGTTTGGGCCTCTGATCTGTTCAAGGTGAATGACTAATCGATCACATTTGTGCTCTTCATTACTTTATCTGTCACTAGTTTAGAGACGTTTTCATTTTTGACTGTAGCAGGTTTAAATTGGATGTATCTAGTGACATTTGTACTCTTGGACTAGCTTTGCATTCACAGTTCAAAGAAAATAGACAAATAAGAATAATCCCTGTCTTAGATTTAGTGTGGTCACTCATTTCATGTTTGGATAGCAGGTGGGCGTGGCTGCTGTGGTCATACCCGAAGCATTGGTTTAAAGCGCTTATGTTAAGGATACCTGCTCTGATATCATAAATAGGACATATCAAGAAAAAACAACAACAAAAACAGTAGGAAGCAGTATTTGGAAGTGTCTAGACTTTGAATTTTGGTTTACGTTTACATATTTTTTAACTTTTTTGGAACTTTTACCAAGTTTTACTCTTCCTGCCATTAATAAGGTAATTATATTTATGTATACACCTTAAAAAACAAACAAACAAAAACGTTATCTGACAAGTAGAAGAACAGTTTCTTAGTTCTTCCGAGCTGCTGAGTCAGAGAGCACAGTCACAGACTTCTGATGCTCACCCAGTCATCTTGTTTTAAAAGCAGGCCTGAAACATGTCTGAAACCACTCAGTTTAGAAAAGAGCTTCAAGCGATACTAGTAAAACATCACCAAGCTCCAACTATATTTACCAGAACTGAAATAAATTTTAATAAATTTGAATTAATGAAGTGAAAGATGAATTCAGCTTTCAGCAGTAATGAACACAACGCTGCACTTCTTATGGATTTCTTCTGATTTTCTTGCTGCCACTGAGAGTCAAACGGCTTTGTGATGAGTCACAGTTTAACAGTCTCAGTCTTCATAAGAAGTTCGGTCTACACTGACTGACATTCATGAGAAAAAACAACATTAGTAACTTTAGTACTCTGCACGGCCCACCAAGAACGAGAAATCCCATCTGAACTTTTTCTTCAGAACACAGAAAAAAAGCAAACAAACTATGTAATCAGTACAGGTGATTGTTGCTCTATTGCTCTGAGCACTGGCCACTGAGACTAATAATCACCGTGATGATTATCGATAAACCCCTAAATTTCGTGACCTGCTCAGAAGCCATCGATCCTGACAATACGCCACAACCTCCCCCCCAAAAAAACATGACGAAAAGCAATAAAGTACCACACACACACACGACGACACCGGACATAATAAATAGCATCATTTAGGGCTTTAATATCAGGCCAACCCTCTGGGCCATAGCACTTTATAACAGGATCAACACTAACAACAGTCACGCAGCCAGACCCACAACCCCAACTGAACACACACACACGCACACACACACACACACAGGATCCCTTCATTAGGAGTGCTTTAGTTATGCCTATTAGGAGTGCCCTCCTCTTTCCCATTTCCTCCTCCCTCTCTTTCAGTGCAGCTGGTGGGAGAGAGCCCCTGCTGGTCTTTATGCATGCGCGTGTGTGTGTGTCTTTGTGTGCGTCTGCGAGCATGTGTGTCTCCTCTGGCCTCTTACCACCTACAGAGCTGTCCATTACTCAGCGCCCCTGGCCACGGGCCCGATGTGGAGCCCGGGGAGAAGCTAAAGATCCTCTGCAGGTAGGGTGAGGGACTGTGTGGCGAAGTGAAGCCTGAGGGTGGGCCTGGAGACTGTGATGGATGGAGATGTGAGTGGAGGGCCGGCTAAGGCCAAAAGAGCAAACCCACAGCTAGTAGAGTTACACAGATGAACACAAACACAAGGGAAATAACAAGGTTGAGTGTGTACATACATGAAAGGAAGATGACGCACAATCAGCGAACACACACACATACACACACACACACCAAAATCCACATAGATGTCCTGAAGCTGTGACAGTTCATAAGATTTTTTTTGTGATGATGTAAAAAAGAAAAAAAAAAAAAGATGGATAGGATGCTACGAATGGAAAATGGCTTAAAGGAAGGAAGGACGTCGGAAGCTCGTATGAGGAGGGAAAAAAAAAAACATGCAAAAGAAACTTCTGTAAAAGTCTAATTACGCTCACATTTGCACGGGATCACACGCGCACGGCAACATGTGATTGAGAGCGCGTGATGCCGCAAATGTTATTGGCCGCGATGGTGGCGCCAACCCTTCACAGGCCCAGCCGGGCGAGCGACAACCAAGCCCGTCTTTAATCCGATTGTCCTAAAACAAATGTCTCTGCATCGTGAAATTTCTTACCTTTTTAATTCAAAAATGCGTCTGCAGAACATTTGATCGAGTTAGTTGAGGTGATTTGTTTAAGCGTACGGAGTGCTTAGAGAGGCAGGAGTGAGACGGGAGAGACGGGCTGACAGAGCTTCAGATGCATCATCCATCATAAACATAAACAAGACATTAATACAAGCTCCTGTGCATCTGCGTGTGTGTTTCACTGAGTGTAGAGTGATCCTAAAATGGAGTGTTTTTAGATTAAAAGCCTAATCGTCCTAAAAGACGACAACAAACAACAACCTCACGAATGCAGGTTTAAAAAAAGAAAAAGGGGAAAAAAAATGCGTCCACAAACTGAAACGAGAATATCAGACGGATGAAATCATACATGAATATATGAATACTTTAATTAATCATATGGAGGCCTGAGTGCACAAACATACATGGTCACACACACACACACAAACTCCCACACACAAAGACTCACACTTCCTGTGCTTGTGGAGCTACCCCAAGGGCATGTTCTGCGAGGAGGTCACAGTTCAACGAGGCCTAGCTTGTTTAAGAGCTGCTCGCCTGGAAACTGAGGGGGGATACTCTGCCTCCAGGGTCTGCGTGTGTGTGTGTAATAGTGGCGCTGATTCAACGGCAGGTGTGAGCGTAACGGGGGGCAAAGGAAGCGGAGAAGTAATCAATTTCAAATGAGTTTTGTAATGCTGTTTATATCAGTCGCAGGGGATGCGTTTAGGTGATGATACGTGAAAAACTGATGGAGGTGAAACTGCTTTTAGCTTTAAAGTCAGAACGAGAACGATTTTGTTTATTAATCAAAGAACAAGGCCTAAGAGAGGTATGGTTTATCTCTTAAACAGACTGTTACTCTTGAATTAAGCTGTCGGTAAACAAACTTGCACATATTCAGGGTTTTGCGTTATGTATTTTACAAGAAAATGATCCTAATTACATTAACAACAAATATATTAAAAGGCAGCCATCACCACAAATGTTTTGGTCAACATTAAGATCATCTGACATCACTACTCTGACATTACTAACATTGTAAAACACTGATGTACATTTCCTTTAACTCGACTTAGAATTCTAAATAAAAAAATAAATAAAAGTGACTTAAAGAAAGCATCCCACAGCGTGGCAGGGGCTGAATCTGGATTCCAATTTAAGAAGGGCAATTTATTCAAATGATCTCATTTTAGTCATTCTTGGAAGATAAAACTGCACATTAAACTAATTAAACATTAACTGCCCTGCCCACTTTATTGATAGTGACTTAGATTTAGTTTAGATTTTGTCTGGTTGGACAAACGGAACACAGTTTAGGTAAGAATTTGCAAATTTACACCTAAAAGCCTTTTTAGATTGTTAAAGTGCCATTTGACCTGACTTATCAAGATCGCTGAAAGACGTGATCACAAAAATATTTATTCATTTAGATTCCCATTAGCCACCGCAGACACTAAGATAAGGAAATATTATATTAGAATGTGAATACTTTAACTATATAATAAACCAATAAAGAAATATCAGCCAGGGAACATCACCTACACAGAAGACGAAACAAGCAAACTGTCAAACTGAGATCAAACGACTCAAACTTCTCCCTCCAGCGGACACTCTAATCTATCAGTTGTGTTTGCCGACAGAGTGTAGCCTCAGGAAAAGCAGACTGAGTTCACCTAAGCATGAGCTACTAACATCCTCCGCCCACTATAAAGTGGGTGCGCAGGATTGAGGACTGTATATAAAAGGAAGGTGAAGACTGCCACACAGCTTGGCAGTTATTTGACTTTAATAATACCGAGGATATTCGATACTAAAAATTGCACCTGTAAGGCATCAGACTGCAGAGCAACAATGCAAAACACGTGCAGGCTGCTGCAGGCTGTCGTCACCTTTACTTCTCTTACTCTGACGTTCTCCGAGGCCCCCCAACGGACTCCAAGGTGGGCAGTGACGGGACAGTGGTAATGATTCGGGAGCGGTAACGTACCAGCCTCAAGCAGCATGCGGACAGCGCGTGGGTCATCGGCCAGCGTGGCGTAGTGAAGCGCTGTGCAGCCACTGAAACCAGCCCTGCTGCTGAGTCTGCTGCTGAACTCGTCCTCTCTGGACACCAAGACTGCAGAGAGGGGACACGAGGTGACAGAGAGGAGGAGGAACAACAATTAGAACCACAAGCTGCCTTTCCTGTGCAGAACGCGCACAGGTTGGCTCCCAAAATACAATAAAATAAAAACAAAACCAAAAAGTCTGCTGGGAAAATCACTCATTTATAAGATTGTTGCTAAATTATAATTTTAAATACTTCTCTACACCAATATTAAAGTAAAAAAAAAAAAAGAAAAGAAAAGACGGTCTTAGTGATTTTAGAGTTAAGAGGAATTTAAGGCAATGCACTGATTCCTCAAAGCTGCAAATAGGATAGTTATTAGATGAATCTGAACACCGTATACTCCCTGGACCTGAAAAAGATATTACAATGAATAACAAACTACTTTGGCTTTGAACGTTACAGCATCGAAATCCGGGGGAGCTTCCTATAATCTAACCACAGACAATGGAAGACTCCGGAAAGTGTGACGAAGACAACATTGCTTTTATGAAATTATTGTTCTTGTTTCCAGCTTTGGAAGATTTGTTCATTTGAGCAGATTTAAGCTTAACCGTCCGACACGATAGCAATAACGCGAGTTGCGTTTTAGGGTCTCTCTTGCTTTGCTCCTTACTAATAATGGAGATACTCTATCATTCTCTCCTTACTTCTTTTTCATAACAGCACTCATCTCGTGCCACTCCTTCATCATCCATTTTTATTTTTTCCTTCCCGCCTCCTTCCTCTCCTCCTCGGTGTCCATCAATTCCTTTCATCGCTTGCACCCTCTTTCTCCCTCCCCGCTCTCTCTATCCCAGTAACTTTGTCGCATCCATTTCCTGACTTCCTCTCCCTCCCTCATCATCCTACCCATTTCCTTCAATCCCTCCCTCTCTCCATCACTCCCTCAAACATCCGCATCTTCTTCCTTCTCCTCCATTTCTAGTTGTCTTTTTTTCAGAGCATCCTTCTTTTCCTTCTCCCTTGCTTCATCAGTCTTTCCCTCTCTATCCATCCCACTCTTTTTCTCTAGCTCTCTGCTGTGTGTGTATGTGTGTGTGAGAGACAAGGCGGGATAATCATAGCTAACCCAATAAAGCGTCGCACAGGCCCCCCTAGCCCATCCATCAGTGTGCGTCTGGGAAACGCTTCCCCACGCTACGCCGGCCCCACGCGGACCCAAACCTGACAGCCATATAAATGTCTGCAATATACATATCCCATATAAATATGTC
>VUQR01013255.1:0-31054 GCA_015108515.1 Hemichromis elongatus | reverse complement strand
TATTTATTTTTTTTTTCCTTTTTCCTCTTTTTTTTTTTTTTTTTTTTTATAACACTACGTGGTAGTTACATGGTGCCACAAAGAACGCATGAATATATATCAGCTGCTAATATCAGAAATAAAGTAATGAAATAATAATGAAGTGAAATGATCTGTCGTTTGTTATCCTTTCTGTGAAAACGGGCGCACTTTATTTCTCTGCTGCCTCTCAGCTGACACAGCCTGACACTCTACCACCTCTACAGACTCGACCAAAGCACTTAACACATCCGTGACCTGCCTACTGGCCGTCTCGCTGCACTCTCACCTTCGCCATCTGCCACATCTGCACAGGTAACCCGAGCATGCAGATGGGGGGCACGCATCAGGACACACACGTATGCACGCACTCAAGCACATGGAGCTGGATACCTATACTCAACAACAGCCAAAGCACGTGAATTACTATGATTAACATAGACACAATAGAATGACAACATCCCAGGGATGAAGAGCACATCTATCTGAACAGCAACAGTATCAAAAATGTAAAGACTAAGAATTTGATCTGAACAAGAACATATTCTCATAATAATGTTCAAGTTTATCGAGTGTGCGTACTCCTTTCTGTACCCCTTAATGTAACATCAACGTTAAGACGAGCCATTACAGAAGCGCAGCAAGAATAACTGCACCTTCTTTTATGTAGCATAGCCATTTCTGTCACATATCCATGTGCAAAACATTGTCAAGACTAGGTTTCGGATCAAGTTTAGAGCAACTGTTTAAAATATTTTGAAGTGAAAAAAACCCAGCCTAAAAATCAGTGGAAACCCCCCCCCAAAAAAACACAAGCAAGACACGCTGGCAGCATGGAGTCCTGAGTGTCAGAGGGTGCTCTATTACAGTAACTTTCCTCCCCGTTTCCCTCATTGGCATTTTATGACGTGCCAGTGAAGATGCGACAGAGGGATATGTTATAATATGAGTGAGGACGGAGAAGATAAAGCTGCCAAATGAGTAATTCAAGCTGTTCTCCACATTGGAGGTACGTGGCGACACTGAATGACCCTTTTACATCGGATGCATCTGCGATTCTTTCTTCATGTTTGCTTTCCATGACGGGGAGTTGATTTCTGGGTCACAGCAGAAAAGGAGAAGATGCGAGGAAGCATAAGTTAGTGCCAAACATCCACACTGCAAACATCCCCTCCAGAGGCAGACTTTCACACACAGATGTGGAGCTCTTCCTCCACCTGCTGGTTACTGATGGGACAACAACTACAAGTGTGCTTTCATAACAGGAGTTAGCCACAGATGTTCTGGAAACTGCCCTGTGTACATGATCTGTGACTTACACATTGGTGTAACAAAAACAAACAAACAAACAAACAAACAAAACAAAGCTCATTGCTGATCACAAGTGATATTTTAAACCATTTTGGAGGGAACCGCTCATCCATGCATTTGTTCACATTTATGGCATAATAAATAGTAATATTTGGCAAGAGTATAGTAAATTTAGTAAATAATGAATAGTAAATAATTCATGTTTAGTCCAAACAAAAACAAAAAAACAATATAGATAAGGTGAGGGCATGGCCTAAGACAGGGTAGTTTAAATATAAAAACATAAAAATGCCATTTTTTTAAGGTTGTTAATAATAATAATAATAATAATAATAATAATATATTAATAGTCCATTAAAAAAAACTGTCCAGTAACTTACACACTCAAGTGTCAAGGTGATGTAAGGTAATCATTTATTTTGTTTAAAAATTCTGGCTACCAAACACAAAATTTAAAAATTCAAGAGATCATTCAGTGTTGTGAAAATGCAAAAGGTTAACAGTTTGACAGCCATGAAATAGTGTCTTTGCACTAAAAAGACGATACTCAGAGCGCTACTGCTCACTGAAGCCTCATCAGAAATGATTTCAGTGAAAGCACGGCTGTCAAGAATTTATTCCTAAGGAAGGGAAACCTGGAGAAAAGGCTCAGCAATGCCAAATTACACAAGAACTGGGCTAAAAAAAATAAATAAATTGTGTCAACATGTCTGATGGAGCGATCAGTCCAAATATGATTTGGACAGAAAAAAAAACCCAAACCAAAACACAGGGGACACTATCGGTCATGGATTGGCCTCCCAGAGCTCAGACCTCAACATTATTGAAGCAGTGTGGAATCATGCTGACAGAGAACACAACAAAAGGGAGAAAAATCCAAAGAAGAGATTTGAACGTCCTTCAAGAAGCCTGAAGAACTATTCCTGAAGACTCCTTAAATACATTACAAGAAAGCTGCCTAAGAGAGTTTGGCCTGTGTTGAAGAAAAGAGGTGGTTCTAACAAATACTAACTTCCAGCTTTGTGTTGTACAGTTTGTGCAAATGCTTTTTTCCCTTACATACTTTAATCCCATGTTTGCACATGTTTCAATATCTGCACACATTTCCTAACTTCCTCACAAAATATAAAGAAATACAGTGTGGCTCAAGACTTTTGCACAGCACAGTAGCCATCTCTGTTTAGTGTGTACACAGCCTGAAATCATCAGAACAGTAAGTGGTTCAAATCTTAAATAAAAGTATTGGTCCTAGTACACTGCTTCCATAGATTCTTCACAAGAGAGAGAGCCAAGGAAGCTTCTCCAGCCTAGTGTTTACACGTGTGTGAAATACCTGGAGCCAACATATATTAGTTTACATTTGAAAACATATTAACTACGTTGGACTCAAGTAAAAGGAGGCAAGCAAATATTAGGTTCATGTTTGGGTATTACCTGGCTACATCCTGAGCATTATTGGTCCTTGCTGCCTCCAGAAGAGCATCACCTGGTTATTGGAAAAGAAGAGAGAAAACATTAACTACACTAAAGATTTTACTAAATAAAGTAAGCTGTGTTTAAAACTACCTCTACAGACCAGTGGATATCATACAACATATTTCCCTCAATATTTACAGTATTATATTAAAAAATGAGCAACCGGTGTCTAACAGTAAGATTATAATTATTATAAGCTTACCTTTGTTATCAGAGTCTTTCTTCAGACAGAAGGCCACGGCCGCAGCGGAGAGCACACCGGCAGAGGCTACTCCTGCCCGCATGGGTCCTCTACCTGTTTCCCGACCCTGGTCCCCACCGCTCTCCTTCCAGTACTGGTTATTGTTACGACCTCTGCTGGCCAAAGCTGCCCAAGAGCTACGGCGACTCTCCAGGTTGGACAGCCATCTAGGGGCGAGGTGGTGGTACTGCATCGATGGCTTCACGCTGCTGCCAGCGGTCTCCTCAGTCAAAATACTCCTCCTGGAGACCCGGGAGGTGGACACGATGGGGTTGCGTTTGGACTCCACCGGAGTCTCGCGGATGCCCTGGCACGCGCCACCGCTGACGTTGGTCTGAAGCACGCGACTGCACGGTGACAGGCTGCGCGACCTTCGCGCAAATAGCCTGGTGGGAACAGATGATAGCATGGCGATAAACTCACTGAAAACCAAGCTGGTCTGGCTTCTGGCGTCAGTCTGGCAGTAACTCCGGAGGACAACAAACCAGGGGCAGCGCCTTCACTCAGGTGTAACAGCCGGTACCGCTCAGCTCAGGGGACCAAGTTCGTAACATCGGGACGTAAATAACCGCTTCACCTCGTCGTAGCGTGGACGCCACTAGAAGCCGCGGTGCATTCTGGGAAATGTCGTTTGATCGAAACATTGATTATGGCATAGGATGCATCGGTTGCGCTATATTCTCCTTAAAATATGGGTGTTGTAACAGTCAGGGAGACTTTTAAAGGGCTTTCCAAACTATAACAATTAGCATCGAAGCTGTCTCGGCTTTCTTTTTATAAACGTTTGCCTCAAAAGTTAGCCGTTCTGATTAACATCTACAGGCCTCCGCGCGGCACACGGGTGTAATAGATGATGGCTCAGGTCCAGTGAGAGCCTAAACACAGGAACTCACCGGACAGGAATGCACTTGTCATTAATACACCTGCCTTTTCCCGACAACCCTTGTTAGAGTTTCTACTCTGTACAGTTTAATGTATGATAAAAGCTCTTACCTTATAAATCTTGACCGCCAGATGGCGCGAAATACACATTTTAGCTGGGTGTTGAACATTCACAGGGGAGTGTAGCATCAGTGGCAAGGCCCCAGTACAACAATAATAATTATCATTATTATTATTATCATTATTATTAGTCAGGCAAATATATCATCTTTTTAATGCCTAAACATGCTCACAAACTAATGACTTTTTTTGCATTCTTTAGATCTTGTGAAAATATTTTTTAAGTCGCTGGCAGTGCAGAAACGGCTCTACAGCGCCACCTAAAAAATTTTAAGTAACTTCTACCAACAAGTATACAGCTGGAACCACACGTATGACATTTATTACAGGTCGTGAGTTCGACTCCAACTGTGTTCAAGGGAGCCAATGCAAAGAGGAAGTCTGGAAGTCTGCCATTTTGAATTTAAAATGAAATTTGGGCACAGTTTTAGTGTTTTTCAGGCATTGCTGGTTTACACATTTGCTTGCCAAGCAAAAGATCACTGGTTAAATTCCATTTGGTGATCCTTTTTGGGGTTACTTCAGGAAGGGACTCTGATATAAAAAGTTGAGCTTTTGTAAAAGCCATGTTAGTGCCACAGTTCTTATATAACTTTTTAATCAAGACTACGCCACTGTGATTAAAGTATTTCTTGCATAACAATAAATAACCTTTCCTGTACTGTAAATGAACAGTATGACAAAAAGATTACTAGTCATTGTGGAAAGCACAGTGGATGTTTTTGTTTACATTGTTGGAACTAGGAAAAATTCCCCACCACAAAAACACAGAAATACTAATGAAAGCAGAGTTGTAGTGCAAACACGAGGGCTGAATTTATTACTTCCTGCACTAGAAACCTGCCGATGTTCCTGATATGAACAGATCACCAGTCTTCCTTGTCTTTACCTTATTATCTCCTGTTGAGATGTTGTAGCAGAAAATGTATTTAAAAGCATCTCTGTGTGAGAAAGAACGGCCACTTTCTGAACGGGAGGGATAAACTCCAGTGTTTGTGGTTGATTGCACTGGCTAGCATTTTCATCTATATCTGCTGCTTGAAAATGATGACGTCACTGCTAAAAGTACAGTGTGTTCCCGGGGGGAAGTAATGTAATGATGTTGAAAATGGCATTTTGCTGTGACTGAAATACAAAAAGGAACCAGTCCCACCCCGACATACACAAGTGGGCATCCATAGCTGTAATTTATCAGGTGGGTGCAGTGTGTGTTGGCAGTGGACTCACTGTGCCTAAGCAGCCATGAATCATAGAGGACTTCATGCTCCCCCCATCATAAATCCACTGGCACCTACCAGCCAGTCACTGTGGGTTTGCCATTGCAGAAACCTGAACATACAATCTCTGCACAGAAGCACAGCTACAGTTAATATGTTAGGTCTGTATTTGTTCTAAAACCTTCTGTCACTGCGTGGTGATGGATACTGGTCGGATATTTTTAGCCGCTTTGAATGTTGAGGCAATCAGCTCCATTATCCATTTGCCAAAATCGATTTTCTAACACAGGTAAAACCAGTGATTCATTTCTAGTAAATCAGTTGCCTGAGAAATTGTCCCTGGGAGCCAAAATGTGCCAAAGAACGACCCTGAAGCTGGCCGACCTGAACAAAGTGCAGCAAAACTTAATAATTACACAAGCACGTGTTAGTATGTCTACTGCTCTGCTGCATAATTTTGGTTATGTTGGTTGGGTTGCCAGGCACGACAATGATGTTAATATTATTTTTACCAACTTGTAAGCGAACCGGGGAAACTGGTTATTACGTTGCAGTGAAATAACAACAAAGAAAAGAAAACAAATCTGTCTTATTGCTCTATCAGAGAAAAGTAAAGCTTCATGAGATTTCCCCTGTTTTGTATTTGACCCTACACCCTCAGTTTTTCCTGTTCTTCTCTATTAGAAGATGTCCATGCTGCAGTTTTTTGTCTGGTTTTAACCTCTGGGTTGGGCTCAAATGTCCTAGCTTGGCATGTCAGACAGAAGGAGAATCAAAGCTGAAATGATCTATCTTGTTTCCCTGCAGATTAATGGTTGCGCTGTAATGTTGCTTTTAATTTTCTTCTATGACAATTATGACAGAAGATACTGAAATCATCTTAAAAAGGAAACTCTCATTTCACTCTGCTGTTTCTGGAGGTCACAGCTCACAAATGAAATGGAAACCTATAAAAGAAAAAAGTACACCTTCTCTCACTTCTAAGGTTTGACATATAAGAACATAAAAGAAATGATCTGGTTCTTAGTGGGTCTTTAAATAAGATAAATGCGACCTCAGATGAACCACAAAACACAACATATTACCCCATGCCATTATGTAATTTAAAAAAACTAAAAACTAAACCAAAATGCAGAAGCAGTGTGTGGAAAACTAAGAACACCCCATGATTCAGTAGCTTGTAGAAGCAGCAATAACTTTATCAGGTTTTTATATCACATGGTGATAAGAATGCTGGCCCGCTCCACTTTATGTCATGTTGTTGTTCATCTGAGGTCGCGTGTACCCAGTTTGAGTCAAGCTTTACATTTGATTCAAGAATACTTTGGTACACAGAGGAGTTCGCGGTTGTGGATTTCCTGTGGATGGGCCTTTCTAATTGTACTGCCATGAACGTGAGCGTGTAACATGCTAGCAGAGGCCTGAAGAGTCTGAGACGTAGCTCTTGGGTTTTGTGCAGTTTTCCTGAGCGTTGCACAGTTTGATCTTTGGGCAAATTTGCTGTAACGTCTACTACTGAGAAGATTAACAACTGCATTGAAAGTTTTCCACTTGACAATCATCTTTCTCTCTGTAAAATGATGGGCTTCAAATTGTCCTCAGAATGGCCTCATAGCCTTTCCTAGATTAAATGGTAGCATCCGTTGCTTCTCAAAGATGATTGTTGATGTTTATTTGTTGGTATTGTGTTAACACACCGCTGTTTCAGACCTGCAAAATGACAAAGCTGTTTTTATAGAGGCGCGTACACTTCCTGAAGTAAACCCCTCTTAATCGAGTGCATTTAATTAGTAGCATCTGCCTGCGACATATCTTCTAAATTGCTATTAAAGACATAAGGGTTTACTTAGTTTACCACACTATAATCTGCATTTTAGTGTAGCTTTGTAAAATAAATAATGACATGGTGTATCATATCAATATTAAATGTGAATAAATGTGATATATGTATGTAATACGCAGTTCACCTGAGGTTGTATTTACCTCATTTTAAGATCTGCTAAGAACCAGATTATTTTTATCGTACTATTAAAATGAAATGAAAACTTTAGAAGCGAAATGTTGTGTGTGACTGCATGTAAGGGTTTTAGCCATATAGCGCACAGCAGAGTGAAAGATGGAAAACAGAACATAGAAAAAACAAAAGAAAAGTGAGTTTAAAATTATTTAATGTCTTAAAACACCCAAATGCTACTAGAAGAGGACAGTAATGGGGTTACAGACTACAAAAAAAAGATGAATGAAAGAGAAATCACATCTGAAAAACACTCTGACTCTGAAAACTACACATGATTTTACGTTTAATCCTGTTATTTCACTCAGTCGTTGTGTGTTCGCAAAGACCTTTCTAACGTGCACAGCTGTCAGGTGAAAATTCCCCTCAATTAAAACACGTCAGCCAAAACTGCCATGCGCGCTCCCGCTGTTTCGTGAACCGTGGTTTTCACAAAAAAAGTGTGACGCGGTAGCTCTGAATGCATTCAGGTACTGTAGTAATTAAAAAAACGAGAAACAACCTCCCTGTAGGGTTTTATTTATGAGGTAATAACATGCCCAGAGTGACCAGATCAGTACGCCGCACGCCCTTTTTATCCTTGTCCGTCCCTGTCCAACATCTTGGGACAATGTCCCACATTTTGACCGGCTCTGTCAGTGAAAACGAAGATTCGGCCGTCCGCGCTATGCCCGCTGAAAGTTACAAGTTACCAAAAAGTCACAAGTCAGCATGGTGGTAAACATGGTGGGAAGTAGAGATTTTCCCCCATTTCAAACAGGAGTAAAAGCGGCATAAAGCGTGTGTGTGTGTGTGTGTGTGTGTGTGTAGGAATTACATGAAGACTAATGCATGAAATCATATAGGGAACACAATCTAGCTTCCTTTTATTATTCTCGTGTTTACCTGATCTGGAAACGTTTCATTTGAATATAATATCCCTGACAAGGTGACCCAGGACTGTAAAGGAACACTTTGCCCCACACAAACTGTGTTAGTTTGTTGGGGTCTGGTCGCTCTGGTCAGCCTGTACAGCCTGATATATCAAATTGATATCAAACACAGATGTGCCTACAACGCAAATACAGTTTCGACAAAGTCCTCTTCACGGAGTTCTGTTTTCCTTCATTTCCCCATTTTACCAAATCAGCTGGTATGTTACAGAATATGACATATTAATTACAGATGCACTGATAACTTATAGATTAAAAATGGTTAAAAATCTGGTTAAGTCTGCAGTTCTGCTTATAAGAAATACCAGAAAATCAGTACTAAAACAGCAGTTACTAAATCTCTATTTAAGCAGAGTTTATTTAAAGAAAAAATGTCACAAATCAGAGCTTTAGTCTTTGATCACCGTTTTTTCTCTGTTTTGTTTGTTTCCTGGACCAGCTTAACCGTTGTGCAAAAACATTTTAAAAAGTATCTGTTCGTAATTTATATTCAGAGGTGCCAAAATCTTTCTTGCTTTTGGACTCTTCCCGTTAGAACGTTGCAGAGCTGTAAGCTTTACGAGCAGCACCTGAAGGCAACAAAGGGAGGCGCTTTCACGGTGGCTGTGGCTGGTCTCCTGCCTGTGCAGCCCGACTCTCCTCCTCCTCTCACCGTCCAACCTCTCTTCCTCCTCCTCCTCCTCTTCCTCATATTTCTCACCGCATCCTTTCTACCACCTGCCACAGCGGCGACGCAGCGATGGAGATGTTCTGGAAATCAGCTTATTATAAACCCTAAAAAGACAAAAACTGAGAGAGAGGCGTAGAGGCGCTCAGAGGGCAAAAGAGGGGAGGTGGAGGCAGAAGGTAAGCGATAGAAACGGAGAGTGACAGGCGGAAACACAGAAACATATGGTTTGCGTAAAGAGCGGCTGTTTGAGAGGACTGCAGGAGCGGACAGAAACTTATAAAACCGGGGAGACGGGCTCAGAGGTCTGATCTGATCCGCCCATCTCATTTTACGCACTTCTTTGCCTTTTCCCCCCTCCCCAGCTGTTTCCAGCTCACCTGTTCTCTCTGCCTGCACCTCTGCTACATTAGTTTTGTGCAGGGTGGATTGCGGTTATTGGACCCTGAAAGCGCGCGCACACAGACTCACACACACACGCAAGCACGCGCGCAGACCATCACAAGACGCGCTGCAGCCGGCTCCAAAAGCTTGTTGCAAGGAGGAAATTGAATTAGACAAGTTATTCCCACAGAAGAAGAAGAGGAGGGAAACTCGACTCCCGACTTCCTAGCTCACTGTGTCTCCTCTGTAGTCTTCACTCCCCCCACGCATCCCACCACATCCCTCGCTCTCCTATCAACTCCTCGCGGTAACAAGAAGCCATGTCTGGGCAGACTGTGACAATCCCGGACGACCAGGCGTTTGCCAGCTTCAAGGCCGAGTGTCTGTGCGAAGAGGGCTGGAATATGACCTACAACAAAGGGGTCGTCACTGTGTGGACCCAGTCTCTGGAGGAGGGGAAGTCCATCCACAAAATTAAGGTGAGACAACTTAACCATACAGGTATGAATAGAACTTTTTGTGCGCTTCCATTTGGCACCAGGTACTGGCGAGAAATATTGAAAAGTGGTGTGGATGTGGTCATGTGGCAACAGTAGAGAGACAAAGGGGAAGGGGAGAGATATAAAACCCTGCTGCATAATCCAGTTGGCAGGGAAGTGCTCCCTTCTAAATTCCCATATGATTTAAGTTGCTGACATCCTTTAAGCATTGCTCTCTGCTACGTGCTCTTATTACAGCTGCGCTCTCCAAACATCGCAACAACACATTTGAAATGAGAAAGCACACTCTGTGTTGTTCCTTGTAAAGCCAGTAAGCAAAACAGTTTTAATAAATGACCCAATATGACTGCAGCAGTCCAAGTAGAGGGCTTCAAGGTAAAGACAGGAACTTTTTAAAAAATGCATTGTACTAACCACATCCTGTTTTAGGTAACAGTAAGTATGTGAGTTGATGCCTGATGTCCACTGTAAAAGAAAAAATAAATGCCCCGCACTAAAGAGAAGTGAGAGCTGGAGGAAATCTCAGGAGGCAGGCTTAATTCTCTGGGGACATGTCGCCTTTCGCCAGTGAAACTATTTTCAAGCCTCTGTGCAAAAGTGTATTATATATAATGAGTACTACACAGTTTGTCATCCATTTGGAACAAATGGAAATAGGGCTGCTCAATAATGGGAGAGCAGTTGGTTAGGTCATGAGCAAATAGACTGAATTGATCAGTTTGTTTCGCCATCGGTTCAATAATTACCTTCAGTGTGAGCACTTGCTGCTTCTAAATTCATTGTCCGCCTTGGAGTTTAATGATTACATTCTTTTCTGATCACCTTTTGTGTGTTTTTTTGCGTGTAATTATCATTTAACAAAATCACCCTCCAGCCCTCTGCAGAGCATCAGTTTACATTAATAGGACACTGCTCTGGGGGAAAAATCTAGTAGATCCTGGTTAGTTGTTTAGGTAAGGTAACGTGAGCGCCGTGTGAAACTGTGAGCAAACTCTGTTATCTACTCAAACAGCAGTCGTGGCAGTTTTTCGTCAAGTGTGAGTCCTTGGAGTTGACGTGGAGGCATTATTAGGACGGCGGCGCTACTTGTAGCCTCTGAGGGGCGGAAGGATTAACTTAAACAGTACTTTCACAGCACACTTGTGGCAAAGCACCCAGTTTTCTCTTCAGAGGAGCACATGATTGTATTTCCACACATTCAGGCTTGAAAGTAGAAGTTTAGTAGAAGCGAGCAGGGAGCAATTTGATTGAGACCTTCACCCTTCATGTGTAAGCTGTAAATAAAGAAATTGAAAATTCACACTTTCACTTAGAGCCAGCAGCTTTGCCAGTGGGTACTGTTACTTCATCTTAGAGCTGCAGATGCTGCCAGAAGACCTGACTGACTGTTAATTTAGTGCTTATCAGGCTTAAAAACCTCTTTTAGCATTTTCACTGTCACACACACGGGCATGTTTGTCCTCACAGCCCAAAATCTCGGGAATGTCCCTTCCACATTTTAACCTTTCCAGCTTACTAATCTGACCAAAACTGATTACATATAGAGAAATACAAATTAGATCCATCCTCGGCTTTATGTTTGTGTGTGTCCTGCTATTGTATCCTGGACTGAAGAGAGTCAGCGAGCCACCCGGTGTTTACTTTGTTAAATAAAGTCTTGTTAGCTTGTGGGCATATGTGCGTGTGTACATAGAGGTGTTATCAACATGTGCAGGAGCTGCAAAAGCACAGGGCTTCTCACAGCCCCCTCTATCCTTCTTCCTACCTATTAGCCAGCTTCTTTGTGTTTGTGTTTGTGTGTGTGTTTAGTGTACAGGCCAATCAAGATCCTATAAAGCCGCCTCATTCTCCTGCGTAATTCCTCAGGGTATATCCTGTGTGCAGAGGGTAGGGATCTGCTTATTCAGGCGTTTCTCCCTGACATCAAACAGGTGTGTTTTATCTTGACAGTTGCAGACTGCAAACAGCGTGAAGTGGAAAGTGCACGCACGCATGTTTGAAGTTTGGGTGGGGCTTCTATCTGTAGTTAGCAATTTATCTTTATGTAAATATGACAGAAGCTGGGGTTTTGCATTGTGCACCACTGTCTCATCTCTCCTTTTCTTTCACTCTCACATACCCAATCTTCCACCCTGCAAATGTACTGTATATACAATTATGTCATTACAAGTGTAGTTGTGAGTCAGTGTGGTACTTACAGCTGTTCTGTTTATAGACGGAATAAAGGCATGCATGCGCGTCTAATGACTAATGAGTGCGCTGTTAAGACTTTCCTAACGTAACCTCTCTGCCCATCTGGTGCGTCGCTTTAAAAAAGCAACAAAGATAGATATATGCCCATTTGAGTGAGAGAAGGGGAACAGGCTGGCAATCATCATCATCATCAGCGGCCCGATTATCATTAGCCTCGTCATCATCGTCATCATTGCGCCTACCATAATAATCAGTGATCCACTCATAGTTCAGTCCTGACTGTGCTCATTCCAAACATCAATTTAGTATCACTGGTCAGCACATGACTTCACACACAGCACTCAGTGAGTATGTGCATTAAATGTGGGTAGTTTTTTTTTTACTGTTAATGGGCCATCCTCCTGCCCACGTAAACACACACTCACAAAGACACGCAAACATACTCTATGGGTTTGCCTTCTCCCATGCTGACACAGAGGGAAGCCCAGCTCTGAGTCACTCCCCTTCTGGGTTTTCTTTTTGTGTGTGTGTGTTTTTTTTGTGTTTTTTTTTTACATCTTTTTAAAATAAATTACAGTCATGTAGCAGCACCCAGAGGAAGAAATGATGGTAGCTGACAGATTGGAAGAGGGAGAGGGTGGGAAGAAGAGAAGAAGAGTGGGTGGGACATGGAATAAGGGTGAGAATGAAAAGTGGAGGGAGTGGGCTGGATGTGCAGGGATCGCAGGTCACTGGGTGCTATGAGTAGGCAGAGAGGGGGACCTGTGGACAAACATATTGAAAAGGCTGCCATCAGCACACACCGTTTGTTTGTCCACCTATGCCTGCCTGTCTCCACCATCTCTATTTTATCTTTCTGAACTCTGTTTCACCCCCTCTATCCTGCCCTCTTTGCTTCATCTATCGAGTTTACTGAATTAGTCTGTAATAGAATTACACACACGTGTACGTAGCTGGCTGTATGTCTATTCTGTGCTGAATGTCTTGCTCCCTGCAGCTTTCCTTTTTTGGCTTTTCATTTTGTTTTTCCTTCTTCCTCCTACTCCTGTTTCAGTTTGCCCGCAGACACAAGACATCCATTATTCTCTCTGGTCTTTTGTGACCTGCACTGTTACTGCTTTTTCAGCAATGTGGTTCCAGCGCTGATGTGGAGCTGATTAGGTGTTGGTGCCATTTGAGACCCAACCCGCATTAGTTGGTTTACGAACTAAAACTGTTCTAGTATTTCCTGAAAAAAAAAATCATTGAAGAATCTCTGAACTGGATCTGTGAATTTTTATCTAAAAGAGCCACCACCGGCGATTGAGACATCGGCGATTGGGGTTCATTTCAGTTACACATGCGCTTGTGTGGCGATATTTAAGGTAGAACTGCATAGAACTGGATCTAGATTTGGTTCCAGCACCAAATTGTTGGAAAAGAGGCATTTGTCTAGTTTTTATTTTGGTAAGTCTGTAATTTTTAATTTCTATAGTGTCTCATTGACTAAACTGTTAAAATAAATCATAACTGCATTGTGCCTACATAGTCTATCTCACTATTATTTAATACAACAACAGAATACTCATTAGGGTTTTAACTATTGTCTCTTAGACAGCGATAACAGATGACTTTACAGTCCCTAATCACATTTACAGACATTAAGATGTGCCTTGTAATGTGGCAGACTTCCCCCTTGGAAAATCAGTTTATATCCTTGTAAGTAGTGATGTAGTGTAAAAATACTCACTCATGAGTCAATTTAATGCATTTGAAATAAAAACGGTGCAAACGGTATTACACCATAAATAGGTCATTATCTTTCTGAGTGTCGTGCTATGATATATAGAGGAATGTTGCTATAGTTACAAGCTGGAATATAATGTCGGAGCTTCTTTTTTGACAAACAAAATGTTTGTGTAGTTATTTATTTGTACTTTTTTTACCCTCTAGTTGGTCCAACAGGAAGTTGCAGAGTGCCCTCTGGTGGGCAAACCAGTATATAAATACCGATACCGATAGCTAATATCGACCGATAAATTGGTTGGGATCTACCTGTCCAAGTCCAGTAACACACTACTTTGGGTGAAGAACTGTTTGATTAAACGCTGTTATGATGTGTGATGTCTTCCACCAAATTTAGCATCTTTTTGTGCTCTTTAAGAAAAACACAGCTAGATGCACATTTTTTTCTCAGTTCTTTTGAACTTTGCTTGCTGTTTGTTGCTTAAGCGGCCTAACAATCTGCTACTCATGTGAAGTGTGAAATCAATTCTCTCTCGATTGGGATAACGATAAGGTCACAACAGGTAACACTAATGTGCTTGCACCACATTCCCGTTTTTGTTTTTTCTGTTTTATCAGCTTTCCGTCTGTATTGACTTGCTCTCTGCACTCAGCCTGCATTTCCTCGATTTCACCGAGGGTTTCTGGGAATGTCATTACAAGTTAACATTTACAGTTTCCTTTGTTGCACAGTGTGACTGTTGTGGAGTGGTGTGAGACTGTGTCCCTGTGCGAGAACTACTGCTAAAGCTGATTTCAAACAACTGCACTCGGCTCTGATTTGGAGTTGGTAAATGAACATTTTTGAACAAGTGGGTTGAGTGCCAAAATAAGACACTGGGAAGTCGGTGATATCTGGTCTCAGGACAATTAACGTTTTTTAGGATTTTGCCTGAAAACGTTTGGTGTCCTCATTTTTGTGCTCCAACCTGTTTTTTTTTCTTTCCATTGTCATTTATCATTTCATCTTCATTAGAACTCCCAACAGCATATTGTTACACATTTGGGTGAGTATTTGATGCAGACTTTCCAAAAGAGTGTCAGTAGAAAATTGACTTCGCTGACTTCTCCTCTAAGAGTAAAAATTGCAGTATTTTGGTTGATCAAAAACTCGAACGAGTTACATCTGCCAGGTTGTGTGCACATGTAATTAAACGATATCCTCATGATGCTTTCAACAGGGCAAGTAAGCATCATTGCCTCTCAGTAAAGATGCTCTAGGTCTCTGTGTGGAGTTTGGATGTACTTCCTATGCCTGTGTGGTTTCTCTCTGAGTACTATGGCTTCCTCCCACAGTCCGAATGCATGCATGTTTGGTTAATTAATGGTTTTAACCTGGCTTTATGTATGTCTGTCTCTCTCTGTTAGCCCTGGTGACTTGTCCATGTCTTAAGGACTGGGCGTATTTTGTGCTATCAGACCAATATAGACCATTTTGGATTTCAAATAGTTATTGCTATTAAAGACTTTAAAACAGGTTCAAATGTTGGATACAGTCTATGATAATTTTCCTAAATGAAGTCTGCAGGGAAGCGGTGATGGAAGATAGGCCAGGCGGAGCTTTAAACTGTCTAGACTGATTTACAACAGGAGTTAAAGTTTATCTGGGGCAGACAACTTCCCTTGGTCCATTTCTTTCTAATTTGCTCTTGATCAAGTGCTGGGTTCTTTTTTCCCTTATTGCCTTTGTGTCTTTTATGGTTTATAACGCTACATGCCTCTACCCCTTGCCTTTCACCTTGTTATTATTGAGACTAATTCCTCCTGGCAATTGTAACTGTGGCAACACTTCTACTCAGGGGCTTACATTGGGTGTATTGCTGTCTATGCCAAACATAGCCAGGAGTCTCTATGGTTTCATTAATAAGCTGTGACATGCTGTGCAAACAATCAACCGGCTGTGGTATTAATGGAAGCATCACTTCTAGTTTTTTTGCCTATAACTTGTACGAGACTCCATCCATCCATCCATCCATCCATCCATCCATTCATTCTCTTCTGCTTATCTAACAGAGGGTCAGAGTGGGACTAGAGCCTGTTGCAAGGCTAACTCATAGAAACAAACAGTCATTCACTCCTACAGCCAATTTAGAATCACTTAAGAACCTAACATTCACGTCTTTGGGCTGTGGGAGGAAGCTGGAGTACCAGGGGAGAACCCACACAGACACGAGGAGAACATATAAACTCCTGTGTGGAGTTTGCATGTTATCCTGTGGATTTTAACCTATGACCTTTTTCCTCACAGAGGAACAATATTCTTTGTTTCAGACAAAGAAACTCATGGAACCATTGAACCAATGGGTCACCACAATTTATTATTTAATAGGTTTGTGGACTGGTACTTGTACTCTCAAAACACATTCGTACTACAAACCCATTCGCACGAGCGCCATTTTTAATACCTAAGTGCTTTTAATCAGTCACACAAAATTGACACATTGGAGACAACCTGTCGTTCAGTATCTTGCCTGAGGATACTTGGGCATGCAAACTAGAGAAGCTGGGTATCAAACTACTGATGTTCTGATTAGTAGATGACCAACTCTCCCTCTTGAGCCGAAGCTTTGCTTTTATGTGCAGTTGTTTTATTTCAACTGGAGTCTCTACTGCTGTTTTCCTGCTCATTAACTCACTGCGTGTCTCCCCTCTGGGGTAGACATGAAGTGGACAAAGGAGAGACTCCACTAGCCACCAGCAGCCTCCTCAAGGTGACAGCAACGTGTTATGTTGCTTTAAGTGCAATGAAAACTTCCCAGGAACTGTAAGTCAGTCTTAGATGTCAACATCAAAAAAATCTGAAAGAAATATGCGAAATGTTAAACTTACAAACAAAAAACGAGAGAAGCTGTCAGAAAAAGGCAGCTCTGCCTTCAGATGGTCTTTCTGTAGCATAACGTGGCCACTGCAGTACTTTTTATACTTCTATTCTGATCTAATGGCTGCTGCTGCATATATCTCATGCACACAGCATAACTGATAGGAACGTTGTTTTAGTTTAAAAAAGCTGCTACTCGAGTGCAGAAGAGACTTCACACATCATCTGTTTCAAACAGAAGGTGACATTCAGACAGAACCACAAAAAGAAAAACTAGCATGCAGAGCTCCTGCTACTGCTGCGCTCTTGAAAAAAGCAATAACCCTTTGACATACGTCTCTCCCTCTCTGTCTTGTGGTGAATGTGTTTTCCATTAAAGAGCTTGGGTCTAGGTAATGACTCATCTATGGTCAGTGGCCTGCCTATACTGATTGTCTCTCTGCCACACACACACACACTCACTCACACTCCCCGTTTCTGCTCTTCGATACTGATCCTCCCCAACCATCTGATGTCTAATCATTTTCACATCAGTTGCCATTTTTGTTTCTTTAATGTGTGGTGTCCACATGGGTGCAGTGAATGTGTACATATGTTTAATTTCCTGGCGTTTGAGTCTGTGATGTGTTCATCGGGCTTTGTTTTTGTGTCTCGCTTACCTTTCTTGGCATCACTCGGCCTGAGCACTCCTCAACACTGGTATACTACTTCACTTTGAATTTATGCTGTGCAGCTTCATTAAACTCTAATGGATTTTTCTACCCCATACTTTGCATTAGACACAGAGCGATGAATTCGAAGAACTGCAAGACTGGTGCCAGAGTTATGTATTTTAAATACAGTTTGAATAAGTTGTGTGTGACTCTAATTTGTAATATCATTGTGGATTTGCCTTTGTTGCCTAAAATTTAAACCTTTGTTTCTCTTTCTGTGCTTCCCCCTCTCTCAGTGTCGGATGGTATGCAAGGATGTGTCAGCTGAAACCATGTATGACGTTCTCCATGACATTGAATACAGAAAGAAGTGGGACACAAATGTTATTGAGACCTTCGATATTGGGAAGCTTACGGTCAATGCGGATGTTGGTTACTACTCATGTATGTTGCACACTTGCACGTAAAGCGCATGTATATGACATTCAGGTACAGATTGTTCTGTGATGTTTTGTTCACCTGACTTCTCTTGTTTGCTAACAGGGAAGTGCCCAAAGCCACTAAGGAACCGTGACGTCATCACGCTCCGCTCCTGGCTGCCAATAGGGAAAGATTACATCATCATGAACTACTCTGTCAAACATGCCGTAAGTATACATAAAAGTATGCATGCAAATGTGATCTATGGCAACATTTATGTCAGATAACCTTAATGTGTGATTGAAGAAGCGCTAATGCAGTGAAGGAATGCTAATGCAGTGGGAACAAAATAATGTCTCAGAAGGAACTGGGTTATCTCCCATTTCTTGATATTTTGCTAGGAAAATGGGAACGATTTACTGAAACGTGCACAAACATGAATGGAAATGCAGTATATAATGCAAAAGCAGAGTTTGTGCAGTTCTAGTGAGCTTGAACGTCAATATTTAGAACCGCTTTAATTCTTCCACACATCCTGAACTCTTGCCAGGCTTTCTTTAAAGAAGTTCAAAGAGGCGCCTAACTCAAGGGGTTAACCTGTGTTGTGTCCCTCTTTTGTGATTGAATGACTTATAGGTCAGTGTTAAGTGGCTCACTAACCAACCACAAAAAGAAACATTCCTCCAAAAATGGTCAGGTACAAGGATTAAACTGAAAATGGGTGAAAAAGCAGCCAAAAAAACCTCTGAAAGAACTTCAGAAATGAGTAGTGGCTCGAGACTTTTGCACAGTACTGTATATTGGCGAGCTGAAACGAAGTGGTCCCCTTTAGCAATTTGTACGGGCCCCGTTTTTTTCTAAGGGAACATTTCAGCGCCGTGTCTGTGTACGGGTGATTTAAAGTAGCAATAGACAAGTTTTTTGCATTTAAATTGGTTCTTTATGAGCTTCACTTTCACAGCGTAGCTTTGTCTGCTACCCGGAAAATGGAGGCTTAATTTATGGCTCAAAATAATCTGACTGCAGTCGGTCCCAGAAAGGTTGATAACAAGCGCCTCCTGCTGATTTTCATATGAACAAGTACCTGCAACAACTATCGTATTACACACAAAAACAAAAACATGATACCTACTTTTCCAAAAAGCCTTTTTGTCTGCTTGCAGACTCCATAAATCTAAGTGAATGCAACCCAGTGCAATGTTGCTAGAAGTTGCTCAGCTCAGAAAACAGGAACGCGATCCAGTCTCCAGAAGGACTTCCCCTACCACGCTCTACTGCCACTTTATTTTTCTGCTTGACTTATACAGCAACAGTTTAGCTTAGCACCTTTCCAAAGAGCATGCACTATCATATTGTCTACTCCTGATGCTTTTACCTTAAACAATGATAGATGTGCTGTGCGACACCGCTGCTTAAGTACATATTGCGTTTTAAGCTCAGCTTCCGAGCATGCCTTTTAAAGAATTTGAATAATCTAGATACTAAAAAGCTGTAAAAACAGTCAGTTGATTAGAGCACATTAAGAGGATGTGAGTAACTTTCAGTTTGGCCTGAAACCTCAGCTTTTCGGTCGGCTTTATATCTGTTTGTACTCATCACCTGTTGCTAGTTGTGTTCTGCATTCATTAACTTGCCACTTGTTTTCTTGGTTCTTTGATTGACTGGCTTACAAAATGTGTAGAAAACTTAAAAAGACTAAGAAAAAGAAGCAAATCCTCACATTTTAGAAGGTGAAACAAAGTAAAACAACAATTAAACACTTTCAGCGATATCTCTCTCACTGTCTTCGTGTCTGCCAGCCTTTTGTGTGTATTTTCATGGGTTTCCATTTCTTTTGTCTTTCTTTCTCTTTTCTTCCCCTGGTGTCCTTTTTCACCCCTTTGTCTCCTCTCTGCTTTTCATTCTAACTTTTGCTCACCAGTACAGTGTTTACAGGAGGATAAGGCCTCTCATATGACCGTGAGCTGTTGACTTCCGCCCCGCCTTCCGCATTCCTGCGTCAATTTGTACTTCTGAACACAACAAAGTGTGTGTCTGTTTATGTGTGTGGTTACCCAAGGCTAATCTTGATAATCGGAAAAACTCGAGAGCTCTACTTCCTGGAGTTTAGCTTCAGGGTAAACTTATGAGTGGCGGGTTGGTGCATCCATCAGCGGGACATGGTCCATTTATGCTGTTTCTTATCCTACAATCGCTGTTCAGCTTTTTCCACCAATCATAACAGGAGCCATGAATTATTTTCAGTTCTTTAATCATACATTTCTAAGGCTTTTTAGCAGTCTGCTTTTGCCATCCATCTGTCATCGAACTATGGTTAGCGCTGCTGTTAATCGTACCATTGTGTTGAGTGCTATAGAGTCCGATATGTATTTGCATGACAACCCTATGCAAATATTTATAATGGCAAAGACTTAATAACTTCTAATGGCTTCTAATGACCGCTTTGTTTGCTGAGTCATAGTTTTTCTTCTTTTTTTTTCACAGTGTAGGAACAGATCCAGACACAACAGTGCTGATCCATTGACTCATTCGTTTGGTGTTATCAAGTAACAGAGGCATTGTAACTATATCCTTTGAGTCCAGCACCTAATTAAGGACACATATGATCCCTCTCATCTCCATCATGAGGACATAATATTTTCCTCTATAGTTCACTTTAGGCAAATAATATTTAGTTTGAATTGAACCAGATTTAATTTACCGTGTTAATATTGGTATGGAAATTAATTATACAGTCGTTGGCCACTACATTAGTTACGCTTTGCTAGTACTAGGGAACCACTTTTGCTTGCAGAACTGCCGTAATTCTTCATTTGAGTACAGTGAACCCATTGTCATGTTCAAGAAACCTGTTTCACGTGATTTGAGCTTTGTGACATGTGTTTGTATTTTGTCCTGCTGCAAGCAGCCATCAGAAGATTAGTACACTGTGGTCATTAAGGAATAGTCCCTTGTGTGGTCTTCTGCTGCTGTATCCCATCTACTTTACGGTTTGATGTGTTGTGCGCTCAGAGATGCTCTTCTGCATACCTTGGTTGTAACCAGTGCTTATTTGTTTAATCAGCTCAAAGCAGTCTTGGCTGATTTGATATTTGTGGGTAACGAAGAGTTGAACAAGTGTACAACACGAAGTGGCTGGTGAGCGTGTATTCAAGTGCAGATAATTCAGTAAAAGGACTAGATGTTACAATCTCTGATAATGCATTGTTTTAAATGGAGAAAATCTTGAGGGATGGCTGTTATGAGGAAATGCAGCCCAGAAACTTTACCAGCGGCACACATCGTTATGCCTCAACGTTCGGTCTTTTACCCAAGCTAATCTGCCCTTTTTTTTTCTTGGTTGGGTTTAGGGATTAGAGATCTGACCTAGATTATCATATTAAAATTTGGGACACATCGTCAGTATTGGACTTGGATTCATCGGGTTTTTCGGCCATTATTACTAGACACCCTCATTTAAGAAGGAGCTGCCAGGGTTGATCAGGCCTCGGAGTGTGTCACTGGTTTATGTTACATTATTATTTCTCTTCTTCTTTCTTCTCTACGGTTTATTTTCTTCTATCTATTCACTGCAACTGAGAAATAATACTTCGCTTTAATATTTATGGAGCCTCACTTCTTCAAAAGGATAGAAAAGATGATAGAGAGAAGTAAGACAAATGGGACAAGATAGGAGAGAGCGGAGAGGAGAGCCAGAAGGGGGGCGCCCAATCTGGCTTCCCATATTGCTGATATAATAAAAATGGTTAATTTTGTCCAAAGTTTAAATATCGTGTTGTCGGTCAGCTGATTGCTCATCAATTCCTCGAGTCCTGAGATGATCAGTTTGCTCCCAGAAACCTGCAGATGGTTTACAAATGTTCACATTTCAGAAATTTCTTCTGCCAACACAAGGTAGTGTGTTAAGTGTAGAAGCCAAAATTATGAGTCATATAGCAGAGAAAAGATAAAGCAGATGTCTTCACTGACTGCTGCTCTCTATTTTTCTTGAGTGCTCTACAGTGTCCCTCTCCTAAATAGGGCAGACTAACCAGTAGTGAACTCCCTAATCATTAATAATAACCTTGGATATACTGTTATAGACTATGGAGCTAAAAGGGAAATATTGGACTGCATGCAGCTTTGCTTTTTTTATTTAAAGAGTGGTGTGGACTGGATTTGCATCAGAAATCTGACTATAAAGCTAAAAATCAGTTTGACTGGCAGCTTAAAAGCACAAAGCTCTTGAACGTCTACTCTGCAAACCTTATACAGATCTCTCAAAGACCCAAGTTTGTATACATGAAGCAAAAATTGGATTTCTGCTTGCATTCGCTGATGCGGGTGCACTTTTAAAGGAACGTGTCAAAGACATTTATATTATTGCATATGTCTGGTGCATTTTTCGGAGTCTTTCATTCACCTTGTGAAAAAGAATTTGGTGGGTTACTCGTCCTGTTTGTTTACGCTTTGGCCTCTATGTGTGCTGTTTCCACAGAAATACCCGCCTAAAAAGGACATGGTGCGTGCAGTTTCCATTCAGACTGGCTACATGATCCAGAGCCAGGGACCTAATAACTGTACCCTCACTTACATGGCCCAGGTGGACCCACGAGGTAACTATTACTCACAGTAACACACACACACACATACCCACACACACACACACACACACACAGAAAGGTATTCAGCACACAAGGACAAAATCAAATGGAGCACACACAGGAAGAGCAGAACACTGACACACTCACCTAGGTACTTAACTCTGTGTTCTATGAATTATTCATTGCCCTGCCTTTATGTCATAATGTGTCACCATAACAACCATATGAAGGACAGTCTATCTCACCTCTCTCGCGCGTTATCTCGCTCACTCTTCTTCAGTCTACTTTTTTTTCCCCTAAGCAGTTAATCTTCTCCTTCTATTCTCCATTTACTTCACTTTCTAAGTGCTGATCACATACAAGCAAGTCCCGATTGTGTAACTCTTTTTAATTATCCGTTGCTAATGCACGTGTGCGTGTGTGTTTGTATGCATGTATGAGAGAGAGCCATATGTGTGCAGTGAATAGTTACTAAGCCTTGCTTTGATCCTGGTAATGTGAAATAAAACAGACTCTCCAACTTTTACCCATGATACTCTGCTCACCCCGACTCTCTTTACAGGTTCGCTTCCCAAGTGGGTTGTCAACAAGTCTTCCCACTTCCTTGCTCCATGCGTAAGTAATATGTGCAGATTAACAAAGATCCTGTGAGAGTGTTGTGTGTTCGACTGTGTGATAATCTGCACTTCCACTCAGCACAGTGGCTGTCACCATGAGAAAATACACAGACCTTTTAGTTTACTGTGTTTGTCTGGGGGTGTCTGCTGTATATGTTTATTAAAATAGGGCAGTGATTCTCTAGTGAGCACGCTGTGATGCTGGAGGATTCCCTAGAGATCAGGGAGAGAAGGCAGCTAGTGAAGTCTGTAAATAAAAACTATAGGAGATTTGCTTTCCATACATATTCCAAAAAAGCATTTCACATTGTTACTTTAATCAATATTCTGTATTTTATCAAAGTTTTTAAAAAAATATGTACCTAATAATTCATATTAGGAGATCAATATGGAATTTGGACAGTGACACGTTTTTTTTTGTGCAGTTTTCCTTTGATACACAAACACGGTGGCATTTAAATCCAACAATTAAGACATGATTGAAGTGCAGATTTTTTTTTTACTTCATTTCATACATAGGATCCATTTTCATAGTCTCAAAAATAATCAGACAATTGTCTGCAGAGCAGATTTTTGATCAGGTGAGGGCTGATATCTCATTATTCCATGACAAACTAAGCAAATAAAAGACCTCTATTTATTTCCGAGTGTTGGCTGGTTGCTATACACTAAAGCTCTCAATATTAAGTCCAAAGAGATAAAAGTGCCAGTGAGAGAGAGAGATCATCGTTAGACTGAACAAAGAAAATAAACCCATCAGAGAGTGGCTGAATCAACAATCTGGTTCATTCTTAAAAAGAAGGAATGCACTGAGCAGCTCAGCAACACCAAAAGACCTGAAAAACTGTAGCAGAAGCCAACTAAAGTGCATGATGACAGAATTATTTCCATGGTTAAGAAAAACAGCTTGATAACATCTAACCAAGTCAAGTAAATCCAATAAGTAAAGTCAAGTAAAAGCCTGTACACCTCTGGAAAAACAGAGCTTAGAATGATGGGAACAGAAGAGTACAGAGGAGAGAAACAGGTAATGACATTCCATTAACTCTTAAATATAGTGGAGGTAGTATTATGGCATGGGCGTGCTTGGCTGCCAGTGAAACCCGACCACTAGTTTTTATTGATGATTTGACTGCTGACAGAAGCAGTAGGATGGATGGTGAAATGTACAGGACAGAAATGGGATATTCTTTAGTGGCAACAAGCAGCAACTGAAATGGTGGCAGTAAAAGAAACAGTTGATGCGATACTTTTGCTAACAGCCTTGAATTAAAGCTGAAAGTCTTAAAGTCGGCACTTTTCTCACATACCGTTGAAGTGCAGATCCGATTCATCATTTTTGATTTGAAAGCCACTGAGATGGTGCACAGAGGCTAAATCAATTCATTGCCAAAATACTGCAGGCCTAACAGTATATAGTATTGCTTTCCTTTTTGGTGTATATATTTTATTAAAACATGCGGCTGCTCTTAAAGCGAGAGTGGTTGCAGTAAAGAAGATATATGAAAACCATAGGTTTAACTAATAGTTGAAAGAAAAATTGTTGCATAATGTGCATCGAATAAATACGCAGTTGCTGCCTTTTGCCTTTTTAGCGTTTTATTTACTTTTTTTCCCTCTGCAGTTCCAAAGATATCCAGACATATTTTAGAGGATTTTCTTGCCATGCACTGAGTGTTGCTGCAACTTGCTGGATCATTGCTTTTGTATGGGACGTGTTCCCTTAAAAAAGCCTAATGTTTCTGACATTAAGTACTGTCAGAAATGTGTGAAGGTCCCTTGTTCGGCTCTGATGTTTGGAAAAAGAGATTATCTGTACTTGTGGCTCTGAACACGATCTCCCTCTTTTTATCTGTGCCTATGTTTTATCTCTATGGATTTCTCCATCTCTCACAGCTTCCCTTCTGTCTGCCTTTATCCTGTCACTCATCCATCTTCATCTCTATTTTTGTATGGGTGCTATTTCTGTTCTCTGTATTTTTCATCTCTGTTGAGTTCAGCCCATTCTTCCTTATAGAGTATTGATCAAGCAAGCCAAGTTTTCTGCCGGAAATAATTTCTTTCTGTCACTGCCATCATTTCTCATAAATCACATGTTGGTGTTGTTTCTTTTGTTGTTTGTTGTTGTTTGTTCTTTCCAGGCCATGAAGAAGATCTGCAAAGCCTGTGTGAAGTATCCAGAGTGGAAGCAGAGACATAACCCTGGCATCAAGCCGTGGCTTTACCCAGAACAGACTACATTGCCCAGCATCCCGCTCTCTGAGCTCAGCTTCCAGCGGGCAGAGAGTCTGGAGAATATTGATGAGAGCTCCCTGGCTGAGGCCCATGAAAGAGAAGACAGCGACTGACACAAACACATGCACAAGCAGCACACACACTCATATGTTCAAGCAGGGTTTCAGAAATGCCTGTAACATGCATCATGACATGTATGTGTACGTGATTCTATTTGTAAGTATGTGTAAACATACACACATACATACACGTATGTATCCGTATTGTACATGCATAGTGCATGTACGCAGGCATATCAGTAGGCACATAGAGATAAGCGATCATGCAGACAGACAGTCACACGTTAACATCCACAAAATAAGAACACAAACTCACAACATACAGCTTCACTCAAACTAAACTCCGAACTTTTAGCATAGTCGGTTTTCTAATTGGGACTTATGCTGATCATCGCAGCTGGATATGTTTTCAGTAAGATTTCATGTCAGAATGTTTACAGACCAACCCGACAGTGCTCCTTCTGCTGTCATTCAATATATGACTGAATTATTAGAATTAAACTGCCCTCTTTTAGAAACCAGCCACACACTCAGTGCAAGATTACACACACACACTCGCTATTCATTTATGCTACACTAATGCCTTCACATGTGTACACCCTCTCCTCCCTATCATCGTCTTTCGGTCCAGTGTTAGGTGCCTCCATCACACTTTGTAAGCACATGATAAATATGCAGGTGTGCAGAAGGCAGCTGGAAAATCCACCCCAACCTGCATCCACGTCTATCTTACACGCACGCACTCAACGCACGCATTCAACACTCACACGTACTGTCTGATCCTCTGTTCCAGAGATGGATGAATGTATGTAGAGATTCAAGATTAAATACAGATTCCTACAGAGGTTTTCAAATTTCACTGGTGATCCGAGTATTTTTTTTCTCTGTGTTTGTGTGTCTGTTTTACCCGTGGCGCTGAACTCGCTTCGGGTTGGTGGCTGATGTCGGCTGCTGCAGGTTTGCAAGGTTGGAGTGATGCTGAAAGGCGTTTAAACAATCACCACCCCAATCAACTGGTTGCTCTGCTCTCATTCACACAATCTGCCGTGAGACGTGCACGCAAAACCGCTGGGGGAAACACCACGCCACGCAGCCTGCACGCGCCGTATCCAACCGTGCGCTTGCATATGTGAAGCGTATGTTTGCGCTCAGTGGCCTAGATCAGGATTAGGAATCCCCTCAATCTGTTGGCATGGCAACTCTGAGATCGACTCAGCACTATAAAAAAAGACGCAGAGTGACAGGAGCTCACGTGTTACAGAGGAAGTGATTTTATTTATTGAAGGGTGTCCGTCCCCTATATTCAGTTGTATAAGTGGAGTAAGAGCATGTGCAAGAATACTGAAAATGCACCATAGGTCCTTTTGATGAGCTAATTAAATGACAGGAAGAAGTAGCTTAATGTTAGCACTGCAGCTGAGCAAACCATTGTGCCGCAGTGAGAGGTTAACTTTTATGTAACACCATGGCTGTGTTTCTTGTGCATCTTCCTCTTTAACTGTTCCTTTTTTTTAATACAACATCCGCCTCTGCATATGCGTTGCCTAATAAAGTATGAATGATGGAGGAAGGTGTATGTGAGATACAGACAGAGACACGATGTGCAAACAGCTCTTGTGTTCCTCCTTTCTTTCCTCTTTTTTGTTTTGTTTTGTTGTTTTTCCTGCAGCTGTATTGACTGTTTGCCCTTATAACAATCCATCCATCCTCAGAGTTTTAATGAGGCCTGTGGCCCAGCCATCAACATTATGTGCATGTGTGTGTCAGAGGAAAGGGCTGCATGTGCACAACTGCATGTCCCAGTGGCATCCCTGTATTGTCTTCCACCCGCCTCCGCAGCAGGAGGAGACGTATAAGCAGCATGACAGCCGGCAACCTCCCCCTGTGTGTACATTTTCTGCATATGTGTCACACTGCCACCCCCACAGCAACCCGGTCCACTGGGGCTGATAGCCTGGTGATGACTCATCACCACCCCACCCCCTCTTCAACTCCTCGCCATCGCTCACTGCCTCTTCTATTCTCCCCTTACTCTCCTCAATTTCTCCTCTTCTCTGCCCTGTTTCTCCTCTTCCCTTACTTCCCTCTTTTCTCCCTGTCATCTATCCTTTGATCTTCTCTTCATCCAGACTTCTTTTTTTTCTTTGATCCTCCTCTGTGCATCACTCTTTTCCCCATCCTCCTTCCCCTCTTCTCCATCTCTGCTCTTCTTCCTTCTTGCCTCCACTCTTCTCATTTTCTCCTTAATCTCACCCATTTGTTCTCCTTCATTTATTCCCATCCTGTCCTGGTCTGCTCCCAACTCACTCATTTATCACTTGTTTTTGCTATTTTCTTCTTTTAACGACACTCACTTCCTTTTTCTCCCCTTTCTGTCCATGTTTCCTTCTACCTCCTATCCTCTGGTTAACCTTTCCAGTTAAATCCCCCCTGCTGTATCCTTACCGTAGATCCTAATTGAAATGAGTAACAGGCTCCCACGTCAGTAACTTGTTGGCTCAGTCTGGCTCCTGAAGGCTAAGATGTATTACCCTTTTTGCTCATCCACCCCCCTGAGTGATGGGGCCTCTTCTATGACTCTCCCAGCACACTGAAACAACAAGTGACACACAGGCACAGGGAGATGCACACACACCTAGATAACATTAGTATTAAAGGTTTGACAGAGCATAACATATGACCTTTTTTGTACACCTAACCTCCCAGTGTGATGTGTTTATAAAGCCAACTGGGGCATCACGATTTATAATAATAATGTGATGCTTCCTTTTTCTTTCTCTCCCCTCCCTCCCTTATCACTTGAATCTGGCTGAAAATGCAACCACCGGGATCATCTTTAATAATTTAAGCCTGATTTAGATTCTCTTCCTGCTTTAATCATGGTTGGCTCCTTTCTATTTATAAGAAAATAAATGTTTAAGTTCAATGTCTTGATGTTGATAGGTTGCCCTCTGTTGGTTTGCCTGAGTTTTACAACTGTAGTTAAAAAAAAAAAAAAAAAAATCTTCCCATCAGATTTAATCACCTTCATAAATATGTTCAAATATATTTCTGTTCATGAACAGTAACCTATTTATAATATTAAACCTAGAAACACAATCTAGCGGTGCCGTGCACTGGACAGAAACCTGTACAAATAAACAGGTACTTGGCTATATTACTTTTCCTTTGTTTATCTTGTTATTTATTTTTGTTTGTTTATTGATGCACTAACTATTTTCTCAAAAAGAAAAAAAAAGTGGAATAAAAATAGCCTTCAGTGTAATTAAAATTTGATTAACAAACCCACTGAGGCTTCTCCAGAGTTCTCCAAAACACTCCAACTGTAAGTAGAGTGTGTACAATGACAGAAGTTAAAAAATAGCACAGCTCAGTCTTTTTCTCTTATTTTGGTATTGTATGTAAAAAGTATAGCGATGTAATAATCGGGAACGTGGACCAAAACTGGGTTGTCCAGTCTTTCTCGATGGTCACATGACGGTCTTACGGAAATTCTTCGACAGTCAAATTATCCGCTTTAAGGCAGGAAAGACAAAGTTGTAGCTTTCAAAGTAAAACAAAAAGTCGACGAAACTCTGCGCGGGTGTATTTATTTTGAAAGGAACGCACTTCCTTCACTTGCACGTAACCGCGGATGCATGCGCGTAGCCGCTGCTGCGCTTCAACAGTGAGAAAAAAAAAGTGTTATTCGCTGTTCGGCGTCGCAGTTGTCTCTTCTGAACTCACATCGAAGGCAAACCCACCGCGGCTTGTCTCAGTGACCCGGACACTGAAGACTGGAAAAGGTAAGTGGATAACAGGAATTTAAAAACATTTTTTTTTCCCCCTCCAGCACAAGAGAAACTTTCCTCGAGCCGCTGCTTAGAAGAGAAACGTAAACTCAGCGCTTTTAAACGCACTCACTGTGAGGGGGTCCGCACTAAAAAAAAAATGTTGTTCAGGGTTTTTTTAGGCGCTGACTGTTAGCTATGAATTTATTACTCAGCGACGCATGAACCTATTCTTTTTTCCAATGTGCTTCAGCGACTGTGCCCACTTCTGCTTTTAGCAGTACACTAATTGATGAAGAAGAGTTTGATTTGATTAATGTGAACTCTTTAGCTGTTTTCCCACACTGCTCTATTTTTTCTCTGGTAAAAGCGGACGCGCTTACGACAGGACTGTTTATCCCCAGTGGAATTCATTATTTCTAATCTGGGCTCCATTGCATGGATGGTTTTAAGATTAAATTAGTTTTTCATAGATGGAGTAACTGGTTCCTAGCTTGAGAAAAGGGAAGCATCTCTATAAATGTCTATATAAGCAGGTGGATTTGTGACAGGTGATGATGCAGACTTTAGTACACCAGATCTCTTCCTTCAAACACCAAAAAAAAAGCAGCGAGGTAAGTTGCAGAAGGTTTCTTAAACAGCTTATTTCTGCTTTTTTTCTCCCACAAACGGACAAGAGTCCATTTTTTTCAAGTTCACGTACAGAAGTTCACAAGGTGTGATCAATAGTGAAACTATAAACGTTGGCAGATAAGGTATTAAGAACTACAGACTTACGCTTTTCCTGTTTCTTTGAAATAATTTCCCTTTTGATACAAATGTGCTCCGTGTGCTTTGCACTGGAAGGTGAATAACATTTGCCTGCGGTTTCATGGCTTTAAAATAGATTGCATGTTTGCATGACTGATTTAATCAGTAGACCCTTAAAGTTGGTGTATACAAATGTTTAAGCAGTTCTTTTCCTTTCTTCTTTTTCTTTTTCTTTTTTCTTGCTGAGGAAGAAGTGCTTCAACCATGAAAATGATGTTCCTCTTCGTTGTGGTTCACTAGATATGTTTATGCTGTAGAAGCTTCACAGTTGCAAAACTCTGTAAAGTAAATAAAAGTTAGTCGTTTTTATCGCTGCTATATCAAAGATTGAGCAAGGCACTTTGTCTTACCATGGAAAGCGGATACCGATTTATCGCTCTGAATGGCAAGGCAAAAAAAAATAAATAAAATCCACCCATGAAATGTCACTTTTTGCAGACTGGCAAAAATCACTATCAGACAGTATCATGGCCCTACTGGCCCTATTTGTCCTGCAGTGAAATGGAAATGGGAAATGACTAAGTATGTGGCTGTCTGCCTTTGGCTTTCATGTGCATGCTGAGAGTCACATAATATAGTATTAAAAGATGCCTATAAAGAGGCAAATACACATCACTATAAAATGTGTTTTCTATCTTACGGCGTGCAGTCTGGAATAAGCCATGACTTGCAAATCATAGTCAGAAGTTTTAATTTAGCAAGATTTCTTCAGAGGAAACGATTTTTGACACCGATGTCATGTTTGAGATGCAGTGTTTGTTAATATCTGTCATCGTTTTTCTTTATCCCACTTGTGTCATCAACTTTTTTTTCTCCTCTCTATCTCACTTGGACACGTGATTGTTTGCTTCTGAATAACCCCGAAACGAGGTGAGAGGTCACCGACCTTATCAGACAACTAAGTGCTTCACATTTTAAGGTTTTAGTGAAGTTTGAAAGTGTGTGACGTGTTGTTTTAATTCTTATTTTTTTTACCTGATCATATGAGATCTTTATAAACCTTGACAGTGAACCCTGGGTTGGGTCGTTGGGTTATTTTGCTCTGAGATGCGTCATTATGTTGTCCACAGTGTAGTGACTGCCTGACGAGCAAAAGATCCCCAGTCGAGGACTGGGAGGAGGCACAGATCCCTGGAAGGGAAGCTTCAACTGTGCCAATTCAAATATGTGGATCCCTCTGCTGTAATCACCCTCGTAAACAAGGGAACAGCCGAAAGAAGGTTTAGTTTCGTTTTTTTACATCTCAGTTGTACGAGTCATCATGGAAAAAATAAAGTGAAGGCCACAACTAATGCAAGAAATTCTGAGTCCATCAGGGCCACCAAATATAGAGTTATAAGACTGTATTTGAGATTGAATCTAAGGAGACT